>JABCKI010005975.1:0-21101 GCA_018282025.1 Sphagnurus paluster
TCGGTGTACGTGAGAGGCAAACGGATAGGGTACAACAATAAAGTAGACTACATATATAGCAAAATGTAAGTAAATGCTGGACAAAATCACATGAAAGAAATAGTATCCAGCAGAATGCCACAGGCATCATGAACGTTCGCAACGATCAATATCAATATTCCAACAGAAATGTGCAAGAAAACTATGCGCGTGATCAGGACGCTGGCGCTGAGTGGTGGGATATGCTAACCTCCCCAGTCACATCAAGTCACACTAGATGAGTATGAACTTTGTCTACCTTATCTACAAACAAAGGCTTTTTACTGAGGCTCACGGTACCGCGGTGACTTATCTTATCTTTATTTGACAGTATTTTAATGGCAGATCTAATTACATATTCTTATGTAATTACGGTTTTGAAATACCTTGCTAGCGCAAGGTGACGTTTCTGTCTTCCCCTTCTGGGCCTTTCGAGTTCCATGCTTGTGCTAGCAACGATTAGGTTGATATCTACCATTCTATTGTCAGAAAAATATGAGATAGGCCACCATTTGAGTTGTAACTTTTGTTCTGCTTGTCTCAGTCATACTGTAGTTGTTAGAAAAATAATGTAGAGGATTTACAGGGGTTTTGATGCAGACTAGATCTAATGCCACAAGGAGTCAGCCGAAGGCTGGCGAAGAGTGGCGACTACGAAAGTCTACTCTACAATAATAAATCACCCACAAAAACAAAGGGTTGCAAGGTGTTTTTTGGTGGTGCTCCTGCACCAACCACTGTTGCAAATGTCTTGTGATATCCCCTCAATTTTGGACATTCTACTTATTCATTATGCAAATATCAATGAGTAATATATTGTAAAAGACTAAAGTAGCGGGCTTTGCCGCGGCAGCGCGCTCTGGGACTTATTATTTATAATAAATAATATGATCCTGTCGCTTCAGTCTGACACGTGAGTCTGAACTTCTCACTTGCCAAATTGAAATGGGAGCTGGTCAGTCAAGGTCGTCAGAAACAGACGAGAAGGTCTTTCAAAATGAAATTCCTATATCGGTGCGCTATCCTCTCTGAAAATTTATCTCACTCTCCTTACCATGTATCTAGTTCTCGCAAGATGTAGTCAACCAACTTTCCAACCGACTGGAATCTCCGGAAACGCCACCTGAACGACAGTCTACTCTTGATACTCTCATCCGCTCTAGGATCCAGAGCGAATTGGATCACCTGAAGCAGGAAGAAGAGAAAGTGCGACAAGAGATTGAGAGTGCACTTGAAAAAGAAAACCTCGATCGTGAGACCGGAACAACGGAAAGCGCAGACGGTGCTGAGGCTGGACGCATCCCTAGCAGCGCCGAGCTGATGGGTGACATGGAGGAAATTCGTAGCAAAGTGGATAGGTACCAGGCCCGCCGAGACCTGAGCGAGCACTCAGAAATCAAGTTGACCGGCGAGGCCGTTGTATCATGCTATAGGTATGTTGTTTTATTCTTCACGGAAAACTTGGCTAATTAATTATGCAGAGCTAACCCGACGACACCTTTGGACTGTTGGAGAGAGGTCACCCAGTTCAAGGCATCGGTTGCGGCGGTAGAGCAGGTAGGAATTCTCCACCCTGTCCTCGATTTTTTTAACAGTCCTGTTTAGCAATACTTTAAAAGCTTGCAATAGAGATAGGATACAGCCGAGATCGACTAGGAATATTATGGTGTGTAGTATGAACCAGTGTGATCGTAAAATTACATCATAAACTACAGGATGTCCATATCTTGAAAGTCCTCAACGTTACTCATCATCAGTTCGAATACTCTTCAAATCGCCAAACCAATAGGTTCTCCCGATGAGTCTCTAGACGCTACAGACCGAATGCTCGCCAGGGAATATCGATGCATATTTTCAGGGACCACTCTTGATATGAAACTCCAACTGGAGGAGCCGACCCGGTCTCTCCCGCTGGGGCATGGCTCCGTCGTGGCTGCCAGGATAAGATTAGGCGGAACTCGTATCTGATGTTCCTCCCCACTTGCAGTTGAATACACTGATGAGGAACTAACTGCTGAGACTTTGTGGGGTAGTGTCGGTAGCTGGAGCGTTGCGGCCGCTGCGAGATGCGAAACCTTGAGTGATGACGGAGGCTTGTACACTTCAGGAACGTTCTCGACAGGTAAAGTGGATGCACTCGCTGCTTCCCAACTATATGATCCTGTCTCATCGCTTCCTGTAAGCTTGACATTTCTATCTATCGGATGGACCAATAGCTGGCACGATGCGCGGCAGGGGTTGGTTGTCGCAGAATTCGCCTGGGCCTTCAATTTCGTGCGGTCAGTGACCTGAAGACTTTTTGTCAATTAGGGAGCGTCAGACCTAATGGTGGCTTACGACTCTATGACCCCAGTACATCCAGCCCGAGGTGACTACAACCGCCAACAAAATACCAGCAGCAATTCCGCCTGCTATAACTGCCACAGGGAGTTTCTCAGTAGATTGAGGAGCAGAAGAGGCCTCCATCGACCTGGTATATATGTCGGTGGCTGATTTCAAGTCCAATGGTTGGATATGGCCATTGAAGGCGGGATCTGTGACGATGAACATGACTTTTCTATAAGTTAAGAGGCGGGCACGCAAGACCGCTGTGCCACCACCCATGTCCTTTTTATCTTGCCTCATGTCCCTAGATACAGATCTCAAGGACACAACATCACATCAGCTAATCATCATGTTCACCTCGAGGTTGCCTCGAGGCAGAGAGCCCCAAAACGTCGCAGAGATGCACATCGGAGGTCAAGGGTAATAAAAATACAGATACTGGAGATTACACGAGAGATATTACACGCAAGGCCTAACCCTCCATCTCGGCAAGCTGTGCCTCGTTATAAGCCTCCGCCTCGGCCATGACCTTCTCTTCGAGCGCAGCTATCCTGGATTGCGCCTCCCTCCTTTCAGAGTCCAGATCAGCATACTTTGACTGGAGAAGCTTCTCCCGCTTCGCAAGGTTCTCGACCTCCTCTCTCAAGATCTCTAGCCTGCGCGGCCCAACAGCGATCTCGTTGACTTGTAGTCGAGAGAAACTATTATGCTCCAGCTGGGTTTTTTGCAGTTCTCGGAATGCGTCCGTAATACGTTTTGATAGGGCTTGAGATCGTGCTAGATAGCCACCAAGCGTAACGTTCAGTTTCTTCTCCACCTTGGCAGCTTTGGTTGCATCTTTTGTCATAGTATTCCGATGTCCATCCAGGAGTATTTCGAATGCTTGAACACGTTCTGCAGGAGAGTCCGCATCCGCATCCACCCACATCTTCAACGATGGGTTGTACACTAGATCTTGTCGAATTGTTGCCCATGATGTCGAGTGGTCAAGGGTTTCCGCTTTAGCGAGAGCAAGAAGACCATCACGCAACTGCTCAGGTTTAGCGTGAGGGAATCCAACAGCGATGGAAAGCTCCAGATGAATCGCCTCTTTCGCCGCGGCGATATCCTTGTCAGACGGCATTTCGTATGTGGAGATTGTCTGACCAGGAAGAGATGTGCCAGGTAAGGGATGGGCAATAGTGTCGTGGAGAAGTAGCTGTGAGAGCTCTTCGTCGATTAGTTGCTGTACGCGGCCGCGTTCAGAGTTCTGTTCCGCTTCAAGACTCAACTGGTGCATCAAGTCTTCCACTTCGACAATAACTGGGCGTGGAAGACCAAGTTTGACCACTTGGGATCTCCGTGCCAAGGCCGCCTGTTCTTCAACCTCTCGTATACGCCTCGCTCTGGCGTCTCGTTCAGCCGCGTCTTCCTCGGAGAGGTTTGCTTCAGCCGTCTCAGTAACATCATCCTCATCTTCAGGAACAAGTAGCTCGAAGTTGTTTTCAGGCTTAGGTAGGCTCATGAAGCCAGCCTTCAGAGCTCGCTTCGCTGAATTGGCTCTCAGATGTTCATCGCGGGGCGTGGCACCAACAGCTGAGAATCCTTCAGGATTGATGGAAAGGCTGTCTCGCATGGGTGTTCGTAGGGGTGTCGCAAATACCCCATTGCGTGGCGTTGCAGATGTACCAGAAACATCATCCCGGAGAGGTGTGGCAAGTGGGTTGGGGGTAAAAGCTACACGATGCGTCGGTGTAGCGCTCTCGAAGCCAGTTCCACCCCCAGGCCCGACGTGCATAGGAGTATTTTCGTCTCCTAAGAGCGGTGTTTGCGCCATAGACATATTACGCAAATTCCTCGCTTCCATTAGGACCGTATCCTCTGCCAAGGTTTCAGCATCATCCGCGAGGGAAAAGTGTCAGGGGAACTTACGCTCTGGGGCGGTCCGAGGAGTCCTCGCCATGCGAGCGTTCTCCAGGCCCTCGTGATCGCTCAGAAGCTTTCCACTGGCATCGCTACCGCCGTCGACCAAGGCTTTCGCATTCTCACCCGCCTGCCCTATCTTCACAATGTCCTCTAATTCTGCCTCGCCCACCTGCGCTGCTGGAAGGATAAGCTTCCTTCTTCTGCCAATTGACTCCGCTTCCTTCAGCTTTTGTATTTGTGCGTCTCTTGCGGCCAAGAACTTGGTTTGGTGGCCGGATCCCTCTCCCTCTTTGCCTGCGGCAGACTTTCGTTGGCGCTTCTTCCTCTCGGCCTCTTCCTCCTCCGGCTTTCGCTTATTTTCAAGTCGACGAAGAGTTTGGCCAACAGGAGCTGCGGCGATGCGTGCCTGTTCGTCTGTCGTATCATAGAAACCGGGAGCAGCTTTCTTTTCGAATGGAATATCGGCATTGTACTATTAAAAAAATATGTCGGCTGGGCATGAATGATCCAGATCTTATCCACAACTTACATCCATTCCCTTTCGCTTAGTCTTGTGCCGCATGCTGTTAGTTTCCGTAAGGAAAGCAGCCCAACAGACAAAATGACGACGCACATGATCCCAGCCTGCTTTAACTCTCTCTTCTTCTGCAGTACTGCTAAGCGTCTAGCCTCCTCCAACTGGCGTTCGCGGGCTTTGCGTTTGGCTTTCTTGCCTTGAGTATTGGCCAGGCGCGCACGAGCCTCTGACAGCATCTCCTTCTCGTCCTCGTCCATATCAATGGGGTCAGGCCGTGCTGGTTTTGTTTCAGGGTCCGGGTCAATTTCTCCGGGTCGGAGTCTCCTGACATCGTCAGCACCGGGACCACTGTCTCCATCAGGGCCAACTAAGCCCAGCTCTTCATTCTCCTTAGCCTCCGCCTCGTCTAGAAGCTTCTGGTACCGCTCCAGACACTGGACGGCGGTTCTACCTACTATC
Organism: Sphagnurus paluster; assembly: GCA_018282025.1. Lineage (NCBI taxonomy): Eukaryota > Fungi > Basidiomycota > Agaricomycetes > Agaricales > Lyophyllaceae > Sphagnurus > Sphagnurus paluster. The sequence continues at coordinate 5,225 of JABCKI010005975.1, forward strand.
GGTGCAATAGTTCGCCATTGCGTAGGCATAAGTTTCGCCAAATGTAAGAGTTTCTCGTCTTCAGTCTAGGACAGGATAAGGGATCAGGGGAACGCAAAGGGAGAAGAAGGATGAAAAGTACCTTCGACCATTCAGTCTTTTTTATCGAAGGGTCTAACCACTCGTACCAACGAGCTTTGCACTGCTTGGGCGTCTTTCTAACGAGTAAAGAAGATATGCGGGCCCTGGTAATGGGCAAGAGAGTTTCAGGAGAAGAAAATAATAAAATTTAGATAGAGGTACCATTGATTCTTCCCGTACTTGGCGATGGCAGCTTTAAGAACCTCATCTTCTGTGTTCTGTGTGAATGGTGAGTGCTAGTGTGAGCGCAGAAGAAAAAATATTACCTTCCAAACACCTGAAATATGTCTTGAGTGGTTTGCAATGCAGTTAAATAAAGTAATGCTCACCTCCTTTGATGATAATTCTGACCATCGTTGTCGCGCAGAGAGACAAGCTGGTGAATGACATTGACACACAACCAGGGAGTTACGTAAAAATTAAGTTCCCACGAAAAATATACAAGTTGTTTACAGTGTACACTCTAAGAATCCATCTATTGATCTATGTCATAAATAACTTCAATGCTTCTCGCTCAACTCGGCAACACCAGGAAGAATCTTAGAGTTAGAGGGTTAGAAAAATGGAAAATAAAAATATAATAAGACTATTCATACCTTGCCTTCCAGAAGCTCGAGGCTAGCTCCTCCCCCGGTAGAAACATGACTCAGCTTGTCCTCTGCCCCATGCTGGGATACGACGGTGGCTGTGTCACCACCTCCAACAATAACTACAGAACCTTTCTTGTGCGCTTCGATGGTAGCCTCAAGGAGCGAAGTGGAACCCTGCGCAAAGGCGGGGAACTCGAACACTCCAGGTGGGCTAAAATAATATACATGAGCAGATAATCAAATCAAGATGGCGACAAGAATTTACCCATTCCAAAGTATGGTCTTCGCATCCAAGGCAGCATCACGGAAGAGCTCCCGACTCTTGGGGCCAGCATCAAGACCCATCCATCCATCAGGGATGCCTTCCTCGTCTGTGGCGGTGCCAGTCTTGGATGGAGATAAGATAGAGCAATGAAAAGGTTAATAAATTTTAATACCTGGGCGTCCTTATCGAACTTATCGGCGGTGATATAGTCGACCGGGAAAACGAGCTTGACGTTGTTCTTCTTGGCCTTTTCAACAAGACCCGCCACTTTCTCAGATCCCGGTCCGTCAAAGAGTGAATTGCCGATCTAAGCTCACTGTTCAAATTTAACCATTTAACATCTTGAGCAAAGAAACTCACCGCGATGTTCTTGAGGGTCTTCTTGAAGGTGAAGGCCATTCCACCGCAAATGATCAAAGAGTCGACCTACGCTCATGTATTCAGTACTTCTTTCTTAAATAAAGGAAGGTTCGACCTTGTCCAACATGTTGTCAATCAGCTGGATCTTATCGGAAACTTTGGCACCACCAAGGATCGCAAGGAAAGGTCGCTCAGGGTGTTCCAATGCCTTTGCGAAGAACTCCAGCTCCTTCTTCACTAGAAATCCGGCAGCCCTCTGAGGTAGCTTCACACCAACCATGCTGGAATGTGCACGGTGTGCTGTCCCAAAGGCATCGTTCACGTAGACGTCACCTAGGCGTGTAAGGCCCTCCCGGAATACTGCTACCTTCGTGGGGTCAGCCTTGGTCTTGATTCCGTCCTTGTTCTTGGAAGATCCCTCCTCCTCTATGTGGAAACGAAGGTTCTCTAACAGGATTACTGAGCCTTGCGCGGCATCATTTATGGCCTTTTCGACCTCGGGGCCAACACAGTCGGACAAGAATTCCACGCGCTTTCCGATCTGCCTCTCTAGCTCTTCAGAAATTGGCTTCAGAGAGTACTTCTGAACGACTTGGCCATTCGGCCGTCCGAGATGAGACATCAAGATCACTGCAGATGCTCCTATAATTATCCAGTCAGTCATGCTGTTGTAATCGACAAAATGAGATCGAGCCTTTTTCGAGCGCATATTTGATTGTGGGCAAGGCAGCGACAATTCGCTGAGATATTACTACAGTGAATCTCTGCTATGAGGTAGTAGAACTAACGAACTCACAGCGGAGTTAGTGATCTTGCCGTCCTGTTGGGGCACGTTAAAATCCACGCGGATGAGAACGCGCTTGCCAGCGAGATCGACGTCGGTAATAGAGAGTTTGTTGGACAGAGACATGGCTGTAAGAGTTGAACCGATGATCGAGCTATCTTGAATCCATCAGTATGATCAATCTCATGACAAGGTTAGGGTTACTCGTGCTACACAATTGTGACAATTCAAATTATTCAACATATGGCACTGAGTCAGGTGCTCATTTTCACTAAGCACGTCTCTTATATGACTCCTTAGTATTAAGTTGTTCTTTTTTTACACCAAATAAAAGAATGTGGATTTATCTCCCTTACGACGTAGTCAAATTATTTTTTGTCTGCTGAGTGTACCCCAATATAAGTACACCTTTCGAGGAGCTGATCATTGTTCATTGTTCAATGTTACTTCCCATCACGTGCATGGTATCCAGATAACAACTGATAATGTCCCAGAATTGTTAAAAGTTTAATCCAACAAAGATCGATGCACAAAATTTTTCGTGTACATTCAGAATTTTTTTGTGGAGTGGTTTGCCAATATATGAAGTACATATTACGAAGTCTGGGCTCATATTGGGACCGTGTAACGCTTCCGTCATGTGACATGCCAATATATCATGAAGCCTTAATAATAACTACTTATACTATAAATTTATACTGCTGCTAGCCCAGCATCATCATGGCCAATTCGCTCGGACTGGATTTCGACCAGCTCAAGATACAGGACGGAGCTCCCTCACATCCCGAAAACACCCCTTCATCTAAACGGAATGATCCTTCCGACACGCAGTCAACATCCAACCAAGATCATGGGTCTGATACCCCGCCAGTAGATGCCAGAGAGAAGAAGAAGCCCTACGTCAATGCAGAACGTGTGAAGACAGGTGGTGGCCAGAGGGCACGTTTTTGCATCGAATATCTCTAATATTTAGCTCATCTCCATCAAGGATAAGCTAAGTGAGGAGGCACTCACGGAACGGATGGCGCGAATGCGCGAACAAAACGAAAAGATTAAGCAGCGAAGACTAGTAAGTCTCTATCTTCTCTTTTTCTGCTTTGAATTTACCAGTATTTGACCTAAAGGACGTACAGGCGGATGAAGATGCGTTCCGTAAGACACAAGAATCCGAGCGCGCTAAACTCGCGCAGATTCGAAAGGTTCAAGAGAACGTCGATCGAACACGCGAACAGAATGCGAAAAGAAAGATGGATAAGATACAAAGCAGGGAATGGGACTCTGCCAAACCGACCAGTGACTGGAAGCATTCATCAAAGAAAGTTGAAGTAGCCACGACTCTACCAATCAGCGATGACAAGAAAGCAGAAGCATCAGCGATTGTTGTTAGTTCCTCGTCACCCAGCGAATCTGCCGGTTGGTCAAGGGGAGGTCCTCGAGGGGTGCATAGAGGGAAAGGGAGAGGTCGTGGAGGCGTCACAGTTACGCCACAACGCGACGGTAAAGCCTCTGTTCATGCAGTGTCGGATACCTCTACTGCCCCTGGAACGCTCAGAAATGATGCTGCAAAGGAAGCCTCATAATATCACGCCTAGTAAATGCTATTCTTACATTGTATACCTTCTACGATCAGAGTTTTACTAGGCTTTCCATCACCAATCACTTTGGTTTGAATGAGCCCGGAAACCTCTCACATCTACTCCTTCAACCATTTCATCATGTCGGTGTGACGCTGGGGCTCGCAAGTCGCGTGGGCGATATTTTGCTGATATGTGGGTAGGTGGTGAGCGAGGCTTTCCAGCTGCCGTACCTAGCTTCGTCATGGAAATTCTTTTGAGCGATCGAAACACGGGCATAGGAATTCTTGATTTGGTGATATCGACCTTGTTCAAATGGGATCTCGGAGCCAAAGTCGAAGGACTTGCGTCTATCAGAGTCTCGACCGTAGAACCAAATGATGTCTCCTCTTCATGGTTCTCGCATGTAACCCACTCTTGGCTAATGTCATTGGGATAACTCAAAAGGTATGCAGGCTCGCCTTCTTCAGCGATGTGCCCCATGGTGTAAGGCTGCATATCGACTAGGAGGTCTTGGTGGGTCCGTCTTGGAAGGTCAGTAGGTCGATCCAAGGTTGAGCCCAGATTTTCGACAAGTACAAACGGATCAGAGATGGAGGATAGGACTGAAATCTTGTCTTTGTTCACTATCCGCGAAGCACTGCGTACGTTGAGGTCAATTTGGCCAATGGGCTTCCTCCTTAATGTAGACATGTAGGACCACTTGGAGGGGGGCCTCGTTGAGGACATCTGGTACAACTCTTGCCTCAGGGACTGACTAGCAAGGGGAGAAAGACATGGTCGAGCGGAAGCTGGTGATTGGGCGGAGGATGCTAGATCAGACACAGAAATTGAAGTGTTTGTATCGTCGTTTGTCTGTCCAGATTGCGGTCCTTGGGCTGCTCTCCTACGCGCTATAAGTTTTTCGAGGGCTTCTTGTCTTTCGGTCGGGAGGACCTCGATGATAGAAGATATGGATGAGGGTGAAGGGGTGACGATGTGCGAGTTGTTCCCATCCTGTTTGGCAGTATTTTTCCAAAACTTGGCTAGTTTCTTACATTGTCGAAGTTGCATGCGAGCTTTGAGCGTTAACTCAAGAGCGGAAAGATATTGCTGCCGAGTCCGGTCTCTAATAACGCATATTTTGTCCTCCCCAACAGTCATCCGATTTGACACTGGGCATTCCCTGTAGCGTGGAGAAGCTGGCTCAAAACTCTGCTTGTTCATGAGGCTGACATGGGCATGAGCGTTCAAGACTCCATTCGGATTGGAATTGTCGTCGATAACATGTTGCAAAAAGAGTTCATGTCGGAGCTGGATCTGCAAAAGTTGTATCCTCAGGCTATCTTCCTTGTGCCGGCACGCGGCCCGATGAAGTTCCGCGTATAGGTCTGCCTGAGTGCACTTCAGTTGGGTCCTAATTTCGGCGAGTTCAAGGAAAGTGCTCTCAGACAATTCACGTAGTCGATGGTTCTCTGCTTCCAAGTCCAAAATCCTCAGGTACGGATGGGTCGGCGTCGGTATCTCCTGGATGACTGGGCTAGGCGGTACGACCAAGAGAGGACCAGAAACGGACGAAGAGTATCCATGATTTATGATATCTGAATTCGCAATGTCTACGGGCTCGGATTTCGTTCTGCGGTGGAGAATTTTGAAGGTCTTGAAGAAGCGCATGACGGCAAAAAGAGAGGTAGGGTTGACTGTCTTGTTTGGTTCTTTCCAGATTCTATCCGTGTATGGCTATGCTTGGCAAGGGTCTCGCATTTTTCTCCCCTCTACCATGGGTCGAGGCGTCTTATTAACTGCTAATCTTCCCCAGCTACAGAATCTTATCAAGCGCGATCCAACAGGCTACAAGGAGGAGTTTCTCCAGCAATGGAATCACTACAACAGCATTCGCGAAATCTTTAAAATTCATCCCGATGAACAGGCCCAGCATTTCGGGGAACTTGTTACCTTCATATCGCAGGTCGCAACTTGTTACCCCAAAGAGACCGCAGAATTCCCCTTGCAAATAATTTCCCTTCTCCTAGAACAGTATGGCACACTATCTCCTGATACCCGGAAAACCCTTGTCCAAAATTTGGTTATGCTGAGGAACAAAGATGTTATTACTTCGATCGAGCAAGTTTTCACATTCGTCCTTCTGAACTAGCTTTCTAATTCCTATCTCCCGCAGGCTTTTGAAGTGCCTTTTCCCTATACTTCCTCGTACAACATCATCTACGCTTCGCACATTCATCCGTAAAACCATCCTGTCTGACATCCGGACAGCAAACATACGTTCCAAGAATCACAAGTTAAATCGCGCAGTACAGGCGATGATGTTTGGCATGGTGGAACGTGGGATAGAGGGCGAGGTCATAGGCGATAAAGGAAAAGTTAGGGCGTCGAATTATGGACCAACGACAGACCGCACAGCCCACAGTGGCGAGGAGGCCATGTGGGCTGTGATCTTGACCAAAGAACTTTGGCGCAAAGGCATTTGGTTCGTCTGCCTACCTATCAATGCTGTAGATATTCTGATAACACTATAAAATCTAGGACTGACGCTAAGCCTGTCGCTATCATAGCTCTTGGATGCTTCCATCCAGTGACGAAGGTCCAAAGTGCTTCGCTTCACTTTTTTCTGGGAAGCGATGAAGAGAAAACTGACAGTGATGACGAAGAGGATGATGTCTGTCTATTCTGGTCCTTGTCTGAATTTTCTATCCTCAAAGAATTCGCAGGATGTTGACATTCGGGCGCTACACCACCGGCGAGAGATCAACAAAAAGACACGCAGTGGCGATAAAAAACTTCAGAAAATCCTCAATGCTGCAAAGAAGGTATGTCGATAATGAATTGAACGACTGAAAAATGGCTTGAAACCGACAACAAACCGACAACAGAAAAGGCATAACAAGCCTGTCACGGCAGCTAATTTCCCGGCTCTTCAGCTCCTCAATGATCCCCAGACGTTTGCCGAGAAGCTCTACGATATCCTGAACCGCTACGACAAGCGCTTCTCCCTAGACCACAAGATTTTGCTAATGCAGCTTCTGTCGAGAGTCATGGGCTCTCATAAACTTTGCGTCCTCGGGTTCTATACATACATTATCAAGTACCTCGCCCATCGACAACTCCGGGTGCCTGCTATCTTGGTTGCTCTCGCACAGTCTGTGCATGATTTAACACCCCCCGACACGGTTACTCCGGTCGTGCGCAAGCTGGCCCAAGAATTTGTCCACCCTGGAGTTGGCAGCGAAGTCATAGCAGCTGGGTTGAACGCTATCCGAGAGGTATCCAGAAGGCAGCCGTGGTGCATGGAGGAAGATCTACTCAGTGACCTGATTGAGTATCGGAAAAGTCGTGATAAAGCTGTCACGGCTGCATCGCGTGGCCTACTCCAGCTGTTCCGCGAGGTGAATCCTGGGATGCTGAAACGCAGAGAGCGAGTAAGTGTCCAACCATCGCCATCCATAGTATTTACTCACGGGATCCGTTAGGGCAAAGATGCAAGCATGGGTCTTACCAGTGGAACTAAACCTCTGCCATTTGGATGTAGTGCTGATGCAGCGGTTGACATTGAAGGACTCTCGGTAGAACCATTCATCTACTAACCATAGATCTGCGCTCATTATTATATCCTTGGTCATAGCTCCTAGAGGATCATTGGAAAAAACTCCGCGAGGAAGACGGCGTCTTTCTGGGCGAAGATGAGGAAGATGAAGGGGGTTGGGATGGTTGGGACATTGAGTCAGATTCATCTGATGAAGAATCCGACGAAGGGTGGCAAGACGTTCCCGACGACAATAGGGATCTCATACTAAGTGACAGTGAGGATGAAGAGCCAAATGCAAAGTCGCTTCAGCCCGAGGCCCCACCGCGAATATCAACGCTCGCGACAACCAAAGTACGCCTCTCTTCCTGATCTAAAAATGACGCAGATACTAGCTCTCCTCAGATCTTAACTCCCGCTGACTTTGCCCTTCTCAATGATCTTCGAATCCAAGAAGCTAGCAAGGTCGTCGAAAATGGCGGAGGAAGTCATGCTAAACGTAAGCTTGCGACACTGGAAGCAAATAAAAAATTACAGCAAATTCCCGACCAAGAAAATTCGTTCATATCTGAAAATGATATTCTCGGGCCACGGAAGAAAGCGAAGTCCGATTACGCGGAACGCATGGCGTCCATTCAAAAGGGTCGTGAGGGCCGCGAAAAGTTCAAGTCGAACAAAGGCAAGATCAACAAGGAGGTTGCTAGTAGCTCTACGAACCGGGAAAAGGCCAGAAACAAACCAATCATGATGATCCTCAGCTCCGGTGCTGTTCGGGGAAAGAAGAAGGCATCTCTGAGGGAGAAGCAACAACGCTTGAGGAAACATATTGAGAAGGCGAAGAAGATGCGTCACTAGACTACGATATATGCGACGTAACTACTTGGTCGGGCGAGAACTTCATAAAACCGATTATGATTGCTCGTCTGAGACTCTGAAACTTAATTGAAGCGTCTCGCCAACTCATAACCAGTCGCTACATGAGAAAGTCGAGCATCAATGGCGCATCCCTGTACGAAATTCGCATTACATTGTGACAGAGCAATCTGTTGAATTGACATACCTCGTTAGCGTATGCTAGATGTTGTGGGGTTACTAGAATAACTAATTTAATGTGATGGGAATACTGCACCTTTGAGCACATTGTCTAGATCAGCTAGTTCGACCACGCGTGTGGTGATGAACTCCCCAGACTCGAGTTTTTGCTTAGGATATTCCATGCCGTCTGGCAAGTTAACATCGAGCACGACGAGTTTCATGTTGGCATTTGTCATCCCTTGAGTGTTCAAACAGTATATAAACGAGATCCCCTGTATTCTATGTCAAGTACATACCTGGGTCGGACACAATGACTGGCGAGGATTGCACGATGCTATCAGCCTTGTATCCAGTTTCTTCTTCCAGTTCACGAACCGCTGCCTGTTCAGGCGTCTCGCCCTCGTCAATTAGACCTAAAATAATGTTGAAATATTTGAAAATATTTTAGACGCAAACTTGATATTACCTGCTGGCAATTCTTTCTCATCCCCCGATGGTCAGAACGCCTCAGATGATTAAATGGGGAGGCGTTTTAAAATGCATACCAATGACAATCTTGTCAACCGGCGGACGATACTGTTCAATGATGACAATTGAAGGCGAGAATGCGTGTGTCTTGGAGCGTAATATTGCTAGCACAGCAACAGCTACCAAAAAAAGTATGTTAGCTGGTTTGATACCCATCCCGGCATCAATTTCGAAGTCCTGATCCCTCACCATCGATGCCTGAAGATTTTCGTGTCTTCCGCTCAGCGCACTCCCATAGACGCTGAGAGGGGCGTCAGACAGGCGACTTCAATCGAGGTGATATATTCAACCTCTTGTCCTTGGGTGTCTAGATAGGTGAGCTTTCGTAGGGTTATCCATCTGATTGAGACATTGAGAAAGGAGGTCAAATTGTGTGAATTATCAAAAATACTAACTTTGCCTCTGCGGATAGCAGCTCAGAATTGGAGACGAGTCTGGATTTCGTCATTTTTCGTGAATGGTAGACTAGGCGGGTCAAGTGGCGGAGTTTATTGACGTTCAATTTCATGAGCCCGAAGTTGTCAACATGTTTGTCCCTTATAATCGTATTCAAGTTATATATCAGACTTGCTTCGACTTGGAGACACACTGCTCAGGCTGGACGAACACGCTCTGGAGCTTGAAGATTATTATTGACAGGAAGTCCACTGCCTTACGGATTGAAATGTCTAGCTCAAGAGGTGTGCTATTGGGATATGATCAATTATGCACTTAAAACCAACATACACGGTCTTAGGATCCAAACGGAAGGTTCATGAGATGTCTGCACACACTGAATCACCGCAGAAAATTAATAAGAGTGCATTTCCAACCTTTTGTCATTTTTCATTTGTTCTGACGTGGCTTTCTCGCTCTAGTCCATCCCTTTTTTGCGAAAAAAGTAGAGCAATCCTCATCCGAATCTACTGGCTCGTTTAAATGGCTAGAGACCCTGGGACGTACATGTTTACACGGCGTTAACTTGAGCCCCAAGGCCTTTGGGAAAGTGGCCGCCTTTGATCTGGACGGAACCCTTGTTAGAGGGCCTGAGTTCGGCCATGGGAATGTGAAATCAGTCGCCACACCTACTGCTCCGCACTGGGGGTGGTGGAGGCCCAACGTCCCTGAAAAACTGAAAGAAGCTGTCGATTCTGGGTCAGTCAACGATCCTTGTAGTTGGGGAAATCCCGCTCAATATTTCTCTAGATATACTGTCGTCATCATTTCGAATCAAGCACTCAAGCCTGCCGCATTAAAGACATGGAAGCTAAAGATATCTTCAATTGCAGCTGCTGTGAGCTCCGTTGGATTTTGTCAAACTTTATCTATCATTCATCCCTCCATAAGCTTCCCAATATACCCTTTCGACTATTTGCCGCTACAGCAAAGGATGGCTACAGGAAACCCATGTTGGGTATGTGGTCAGAACTCGAAAGTATATTAGCCAAAGAAGGAGTTACGATAAGTAAGTTCCTTGACATCCACTAGAACCAACATTTTCATATATATTCAGACAAAACGGAATCTTTCTTTGTGGGCGATGCGGCTGGTCGACAATATTCGAACAATAAGTCAGACTTCTCTAGCACTGACCGTAAATGGGCTCTCAATGTCGGCATATCGTTCTTTACTCCTGAGGTGTGTCTCCCCCTTGACAATCGATTATCATCTTCATTAGTCACTTTTTCATTTAGGAATATTTTCTCAAACTTCCTCCTTGCACCAAATTTACACTTCCAGGTTTCCATGTTTCCTCTCTTCCTTCAGATGGTTAATTATCTCATTTCTTCATTTCTCAATCTAACACGTTGTTCTAGTTCCGCATGTCTTGGCGACCTTATCACCGTCAATACCATCTAGGCAGGAACTCGTGTTATTCGTTGGATACCCATGTCTAGGGAAAACTTCTTTCTACCTACGTCACTTCGAACCGGCTGGCTACGCCCATGTCAACCAGGATACACTCAAGACACGCAATAATTGCGTAAAGGAGGTTCAAAAAGTTCTTAAACAGGGCAAGAGTTGCGTAGTCGGTAGGATTGATTTTTCCCCATCAATATTATTGGACCGAGCTCATTTCAGATAACACGAACCGCAACGTCGCAACACGTAAATACTACGTTGACATTGCTCGTGAGCTGAATGTTCCGACGAGGTTAACATCTGAAGCAGCGATTATCTCACTTGATGCTAACAAACTACCAGGTGTTTTTATTTCGCTGGCTCGATTGAACTCGCTTGGCACAACAATCTATACCGTGCATATAACCTACCGCCCTCGATTGCCGCGAAAGAGGTATTTCGCATACCAATATTTATCAGTCAGCTGAACACAAATCATTGTAGCAGCCAAAGCGTGAATTAGTCCCATACCTTGGATATCTGACTTTCCGAGATAACTTTGAGGAGCCCGAGCTAGAGGAAGGTTTCGCAGAGATCAATCAAGTCAATTGGGTTTTCCGTGGTACCGAAGTGGAGAAAAGTTATTGGTCCATGTGGCTTCAGATCGATGGAAAATGATACAACACTTGTTAGTTCTTTGTCTACACATCGCCGTATTTATATAAAATACTTGATCTGTATATAAACCTTGCTATTTACGAAGGTAATGAACTTCTGAGCAAGCTCTAAGTCTAGTGGCAGCCTGTTCTGGCGTGAGATCCCGCTGAGCTTCGGCCATTAATTCAAAACTATTGAAAACCGCTCAGCCTACAACTAAAAATGGCTAAGCATAAAATCACGAACCCAACCAGGAATTTCTTTACACTTGCACTTCTTAAAAGAGGAGGGGAGAAATGGAAGTGTAAATGGGCCAAATTTTTTTCATCCTCGTCATCGGCCAGCTCGGAATTGGGAGGTGGGACGGGACGTTGATGGATCCCCATCGAGTAAGCGAACGAGCAAGAAAATAGGTTGTCATATCGGATTGTTATTTTTGAGAGGATTTCTGCAAGCATCAGTCTCTCCTCGTCCTTGAGATGGGCAAGAGAAGGTATGTGACGATGATATGGAAGGACTGGTGGATGATGTTAGTTACAGGTGATAAGAAATGTTTCGTCTAATTTACTCACGGAGTATCTCAAACGGCCAGGTAGCCCACCAAGGGACCAAGGCGACCCAATATCTATTCTTGACTACAATCCGAGAATCGAGCTGGTGTGTGTCGATCTCCACTTGTGCATATTCACAAAGCAAACACGGTCGCCCTTTTCCACACTCAACAATCATTCAAATTGAGGTGAGATTGATCGTTACCTTTGGGACCCCGGGGTGCGATAGAAGGCGTGACTTCAGAGAAAGAATATAGACGCATAGATTCAATCTCCGTGGAAGCCAGAGTGGGAACCTCTGAAAGGGACCAAACCTGTCCATGTGGATGAGGATTGGAGCAACCCATAATGGCGCCTTTATTCTGTAAAACAGGTGACACCGCTAGTTCCCATCTTTCCACATAAAATGATTACTAACCTCAAAGATTTGAACATACTTTATTCCTTCCTGCATTCCTCGCATTTTATAAATCCTTGTCCACTCATTGATGACTTGCTCTATGTCAGGGACCGGGAGCTTTGCGAGTGTGAGGTCGTGCCTTGGGTGAAAGATCAGAACATCGCAGGCTCCATGGACAGGATCTGTCTTCAACAAGGGATGGGTTGCAGCAGGAGGGACTGGAGATGGGGCGGGCAAGACAGCAGCAAAGTCATTGGGAAAGGTAAAAGTCTGTTCATACACAGGATTCTTCTGTCCACCAGATCTAGAGTTTCCGGGACATAGATAGCAATCAGGGTCATGTTGGGGTAGATCAAGGGTCTGTATGGACTCTGTGTGACCGAGCCATGGTCGCTTGGTGCGATGGGGCGATACCAGAACGTACTCATTTGTGAGAGGGTTTACTAGACACGAGGGTAAGTGGCGAATATCTAAAGGGAGGGAATCTTACGGCGGCGATGAGGGTGGGTATTTGGATCGAATTCAGTCATTGCCAACTTTGTGAGATAAGTAAGTACGTACCATCTAGTATGCCTTGGTTATATATACGCCCTGGCTCGAGCGGCCCGCACTGGTAGAACCTCGGCGATATCTGCTTATGTCATCAAATGGAAACCTCGTCCAAGCGTCGACGCCCTCAGCGCTCTCCATCGCCTGTCTACAAGCTCGACGACGACGATGACTCTTACGAGCCATACATCCCAGTTGAAAAGCGAAGAAAGGAGAAGCTCGCAAAGCTTTCGACATGGGGGACTAATCCAGAGCAACGCGCCCGGAAACAACAAGAAGAGATAGACGACCGTGAAGATATACAACGAGAGGAGGAGATAAGCAGGGAAAAGGCAAGGGTGGAGCGGACCCTCCTGATGGAAGCACAAGAGGTTCACATGAAGAAATCCGCGGAAGGTACGTCTCCTCTAATGTCGTTTCCCACAAACGCTCACTGTGATCACCACCAGACTCGAAAAAGACAGAGACAGAAAAGGCGGAGGAGGCAGATGCTGAAATACTTGAAGCCATTAAGAGTCGGAGAAAGCTGGCATCTGATATGGAGCTGGCCAAGGGCATCCAATATACTGAACCCTTGAAGACCAGGTATGTCTTGCAGTTAATGCATTTTCCCCGTTTATTAATGACGTGTATACGCTCCTGCATCAACAAAAAAAAATCAGTTGGCGACCACCTAAATATATTGGTGAACGGTCGCTAGAGCAAAACCAGAAAATTCGTGACAAGTATCATATTCTAGTTGACGGGGAGGACATACCACCACCTATAGAGCATTTTGTTGTGAGTTTGACCTTTCATCTCATTCATACCCAAACGAATACTTTTTCAAGGACATGAAAATCCCACACCCAATCCTTGACTACCTAAAGGCAAACCGAATAGTGACTCCCACTCCAATCCAGCTACAGGGTATACCCACTGCGTAAGGATATCATTATCCAAGTTATCAATGATTGATCTTGGTCTACAGTTTTTCCGGTCGTGACATTATTGGCATCGCATTCACAGGCTCCGGTAAAACCCTTGCGTTTTGTCTGCCGCTGATCATGATGTCACTCGAGGAAGAAATGAAGCTTCCATTTGTCCGCGGTGAGGGCCCAGTTGGAATAATTCTCTGCCCGTCTCGCGAACTTGCGAATCAGACGTATGAAAATGTTGTCGCCTGGTGTGCAGCCTTATTCAAGGAGGGTAAGTATCCACAACTGAATACTTTGTTATGTATCGGTGGAATATCGATGAATGAGCAAAGCCACGTTATGAGCAAGGGATTGCACATCGTGGTGGCGACTCCGGGACGTCTCATAGACATGCTGGAGAAAAAGCGGTTCACGTTTAACAATTGCAAATATTTGTGCATGGATGAGGCGGACAGGATGATTGATTTGGGTTTCGAGGACGACGTGCGCAATATTATGAGTTTTTTCAAAGTGCGTATCCGCGCAGTGAATAACCACTAGTACAGCTAATCCTGTTCAATTAGCGTCAACGTCAGACACTGCTCTTCTCGGCAACCATGCCGCGGAAAATCCAGGATTTCGCCCAGGAATCTCTCATTCGGCCTGTTTTGGTCAACGTTGGACGTGCTGGTGCTGCCAACTTGGACGTCCTTCAGGTCGTCGAATATGTAAAGCAAGAGGCCAAAATGGTCTACCTCTTGGAATGTTTACAAAAGACTCCTCCGCCTGTGATCATCTTTAGCGAGAATAAAAACGAGGTCGATGGTGAGATGTTTCTTTTAGGCCTTGCGCGTTACGTTATTTCATCAAATATTTCGATGCAGATATTCAGGAGTATCTTCTTCTGAAAGGCGTAGAAGCTGTGGCCATTCATGGCTCTAAGAGTAAGTTTACCCTCCCCTCCACTCATTGACTCATGTCGATCTTGCATCAGGCCAAGAAGAAAGACAATACGCCATAAAGTCCTTCAAGTCTGGCGCCAAGGACGTTATGGTCGCGTCTGGCGTCGCCTCCAAAGGGTTAGATTTCAATGACATCCAACACGTAATCATTTTCTCAATGCCCAAGGAAATCGAGGACTACGTGCATCAGATTGGCAGAACCGGTCGAAGTGGAAAGACTGGTATAGCAACAACGTTTGTGAATATGAACACTGCAGAGCAGACACTACTTGATCTCAAGTATCTGCTGATCGAAGCAGGCCAAAAGTTAGGATCTTTCTAAATACTCCTATGCCATTCTAACTCGCTTTCTTCAGGGTTCCTCCGTTTTTGACGACTATCGACGATCCCCGTGCCGCGCACGGTGGAACATTGAAGGGGTGTAGTGTTTGTGGTGGTGGGTACATTTTTTCCACGTTTCTCAATCCCGTCAATGAATTTGGGTATCAGGTCTTGGCCACGGAATTTCCAATTGCCCCAAACTAGAAGACGCAAAACGGAGAGAAATGGCGTCTCATCGTGGTGAGGATGGAGGAGGGTATTAGTTTCCTTTTCATGTGTATTTTTGTGTTTTCAGTTTGGCAACAGTTAGTGCGAAATTGCCATCCATAGTAAGATAGGGCTCCCGGGCTCATGCACAACCATGGGCATCACATGACCAAGAGCATGATTTTGCGTGACATCCTCCAAAATCTTTATTTCACCTTCCTCAAATCCTTTCATTAAAAAAGGGCTCCGAAAATCTCTTGGAATATATCATGCCTTGGGGTTGTCGGAGCCCGATCTCTTAATAAAGGCTTCTGGAGGGAGGAATTAGCGTTTGATCAATGAGATACCGTATTTGGGATAAGCGCATCAAAAAGATAATCAATGACACGTCAACTCGATTCAACGGTCGCGCGCACAATTCAGCCCACATAGCACCACAGTGGGTGGTTAAGAGAAGCATCAAAATAATAATGGACTCATTTTGGAGTGTTTTATGTAGCTATTCAAACCGATTCTCTCTCTCCTCAGCAGTCGTTGTATACGGCTCGTTGTGGTCAACAGCTCCTGTCACAAAGGTCACGGATCAGGTGATGCCCATGGTTGTGCATGAGCTCTTCGTAATTGCTTATTAGAACAACTTCTGATGGAACAAGAATACTGTATTCTTGGTTTTGGGGGAAAGCAACGTTCTGTTTGTAGAATAGATGAACTGTTGCTTTGAGCGTGAGCTGAGGTTA
>JABCKI010005976.1:0-21006 GCA_018282025.1 Sphagnurus paluster
ACCCTAGAATAGCATACGCTCTGCCTTCATTGCTTGGATCTGTTACAAATGCAACATATCCATGCACGACACCTACAGCTCAGGCAAATATTCCCTGAAGGAGTCAAATACAAACGGCTTGCTGAAGAGTCGTCGATGTTCCGAAAAGGAGATAGGTGATGGCGGAGCCTAACAATGAAATCGTTAATACTGCACGCCGACCATGTTTCATGATTAGACCATGCAAAATATGCCGAAAGATCTGGTTTCACTCACAATAGATAGAACTATCATTGAAAGATTTGGCAGTGGGGTCATATGTATATGCCTCGGCATTCGATTGCGTCATAGGAGCCCCCTCTGTACTTGGCTGGCTTGAGGATGTGATAGGCACATGCCTTGGGCGATTCAAATAACTACTTGCGTTTCTGCTGCGTCGACGTCGTATTAACTTTCATGGTCTGTTGTATAGAAAGGCGGTGTCAATGTGCAGATATCTTCGAGACATCAAACCTGGCATACCTTCGTAACGACAGGAGCGATGGTAAGAGCGTCATTGGTTAGTTTGTTGGTATATCTCTGTAACAATGAGAAAAATGTCAGCAAGGTGCGCTCCTCGATGCGCCTCAACCAATCTTCTACTAGGTTCCTGGCTTGAATGCAACATGCTTAATGCCAGCGGCCTTCAGTCCTTCAATGATCTCCAACGCCTTCTCCGTCGTAGGAATACCTGCGGCAACGCAGAAACCTTCGACAGGAAGTCCTTCCTCTTGCCACAATGGGAACTGGAAGGTGAACTGGCGAGGATCGATGTACAGAGTGTTCAAAGTGATACCGACTTCTGCCGGAATTAGCTTCTGGATTTCGGCTACTTTTGAACGGAGCGCAGCCGCATTGTAGTGACCGCCACCGGCCAACTCGACGTGATAACCGGCATCCAGAACTGCACTGATGAAACTGGCCTTGACAGTCGAGGGAGCAACCATGATCGGATGCTTGCTGAGGAGACGAGAGAATTAAGATGGAGTTCTCCATCACTACAACGAAACAGTCAGACAAAAATTGTCACCAGACGGGTCTAATAAACTATTCACCTAGTGCGAACCAGACTTGGTGACCATTTCTTGCTCCAACATTTAACATCAAGCAAGCTAAAGAGCTCAGCATCTCCTCTACCCTTCTCACTGTCGACGATTACACGAACACCACGGCCTTTGAAATTCTTGGCTGTGAATGGGCCAATACCGCTCAAACCACGAGGACCAAAGTTGACGGCATGCGTGACAGTCTCCGGGAAGTTGGCAGCCTGTTTCTTCTGCTTCATTTTCTAGCTGGGCCGCGCCGTTGACCGCGTCTAATTGCAATCGGATACAAGTAAATTCGTCCTGTAAAACTTCTACGGCGATCCATTCGTCGGTTTGGGTAGATACTGGGATGGAAATCTAGACCCGGAAAATGGTTCGAATGGTGGATATACGTAAGAAAAAATGACAACTCACTGTAAGATGCCCAAGGGTAAGAATCAAAGGACGGGTAGCAATAGAAGTAAAGTGCTTCAGCACATTGAAGAGCAACAAGGTGCGTGCTTCAGTGTGATAAGCACACGATCTAGATGATTTAAGATTTGAATGAAAACTTACCAGTCTACTAGCCTTTGCATACAACGTCAAACTTCAACCTCGCAGTCATACGCTGTACCGCCAACCATGATGGAGAAGAGATGGAACCCGAGGCAAGGACAAGAAGCAAGGTAAGCCAATCGTGCCTCTCAGAGTTGATGCTGCAACTTCTTTGTGGCCCTGAGATCCAGATGAGCGTGAAGAGTTCGATGAGCTGGAAGAAGACGAGGCCGATTTGGAGGGCGAAAGATCCAGGACCAAGGTGTTGACGTTCGTGTGATTGGAGGAACCAGCGGGTCCGTATATTGTTTGGCTTGGTCACAATGATCAACGTTCGTGATCAAGTAGCTCGCCCCATACAAAAACAAGGAGGAGAGCAGGTGACGGGGCGCTAGGAAGGAATGAGCAAAGGGTCTGGGTTGTACGAGAAAACTAGGGACTGACCTTATTGTCAAATATGCTCCTTCGTAGTCGTTGTTGTGTCCATCTTGAAGCTTCTTGATAGACTATGCCCTTCAAGATACAGTGGATATGACCAAAATTCATTAACGCAGACAACATTGCCGGCAAGTTCCACAATTCTACAGCGAGTTATTCGCGAGGTAAACTAGCAAAGAAAGAGCAATATTAATAGCTCGAAAGAAAAGGATATAATAATGGTACTTACCAGGTGAGTGTTGGCCATGGTTTCCCTTCTTCAGGACACAGTGGACACGACCCAGTTGATAATGCAGGAAACATTGCCAGCGAGTTCCAGAATTTCACTGGCAGTTGCCCTTCAAGTTCAAGTGACGGAGACAAGGGAACAGGAAACTCGAGTGGAAACTGGAAACCAGATTTGGCCGAGCGAGATTGAACCCAGGGAGAGTCCCTCCCCAAACATGAGGAGAATGTGGAGAGAAACAAGCAACGAAATCCCACCCATGCACCAGCCTCCTGCCAATGCCCTATTCCGAGTTTGAAAAACACCCATCCGCGAGTGGATGGGAAAATGATGTAACTCAGATGATCTGACATCTTTCTGGTGAACTTAATTTCCTTCAACCTCCATAGACCTGGCAGAAAACATTTGCAAACAAAGGCCACCGCTGTGGCAATAGTTCATTTCAGAGTTGATCTGTCGCAAGCAACACGCTGTGCACCACGTATTAAACCTGTCCACGTCAGGGCTGCGTACCAACATGGTTGGGGTACAAATAATTGGCGTGTGCAACACGAGTAGAGAGAGAATAGAAAAGACATGGTCAGGACACAAATAACTACTTGCATTTCTTCTGAGTCGACTTCGTATTAACGTTCATGGTCTGTTGTATAGAAAGGCGGTGTCAACATGCAGATATCTTGGAGACTTCAAACCCGGCATACCTTCGCAGCGACATGAGCGATGGTAAGAGCATCATTAGTTAGTTTGTTAGTATATCTCTGTAACGATGAGAAAAATGTCAACAAGGTAAATGAAGGAAGGTCAGCAAACTTGCGGTGCGCCTCGTAGGTCTTTCAGCTACTGAAGGCAAACGCGGACATTTGCCGACTCGTCGTTCATCTGTGTCGTCTTTCAAAATCTGGCTAAGTGCAGAAGAGGCTTCACAATCGTCATCGGGATCGTGGGTTTGATGGAATTTCGAGTCCACTGTTTTCGCAGGGGCAGATGGCCTCGAGGAGTCAGAAATAGACGCGGGAGCCATTGGATGATCTATGGAGGCCTCTTTATGGTCATTACGGCCAATAGCATACTCCATTTGACCATCAAACTGAAAACGAAGTAAGACCGCCAACGACGAGGAACAGCGATGTCTTACCTCTTTATTATCGAGACTTGATCCTAGCCAAGTTTTGAGACCGACCATGGGCCTGTTCATCACCACAGGCTGACCGCCTTTGTGAAGCCGTGCGACAGTCATCTGCAGTTCGTGGATCTTAGCCTTCAGGGCATCAATCATATGCTGGGGCTGCGATAGGGAAGACTTGGCAGTTTCGACAAGTTCATTGTTATTTTGCTGCAAATCCACGACAAGTAGTTCAAGCCGCTTCACTTCCTGCTGCGCCTGATTGGTAGTCTTCCTGGAAAACAGTTTTCCATTGAGAGTGGTGAATCTGGCCTTCAAGTCAGCCACTTCAGCTTGGGCATGAGCTGCTATGGCCTCGGCAGCTAAGGCGCATTTCTCCTGGGATACCACAAGAAGACTAGAGTCTTCTTGCTGCTTATTGAGTGATGTGTGCAAGAGAGTACGTTACTCTTGAGCGGCATTCAATTGGTTGGTTGCCGAGTTCAAGTGTTCCTATCAAGGTATCAAATATGTTGGTAAATCGAGGGGAAAGTGTAGGTAATTACCTTCAGAGTGGCACATTCGTCTTTACACTGGAACAAGCTGACGCTTTGCATGGAGAGACGCTCCTGAAAGGTGAAAAGTGAATAATGGCGGAAAGAAGCATTAAACATCCAACCTTGAGCTCGGATGTTTCATCGAGGAGACTACAACAAAAGTATCAGCGAATGGGTGTCTGAACAAAAAAGGACTTAAAAGCGTTACCGGTCATATGCCTGCTTGGTATCCACCCTGGTTCGCTCCAGCTCATTTTCGAGAGTCTGGCATTGACCTGACGCCAACTTCTTCACTTCCTCCAGGTTTATCTTCGCCCCCGTCTGCATTTCCATGAGTGAGGCTTGCAATTGTTTGTTGCTGCAAAGTCTGATAATATGTTCAACGTTTTGACCAAGAAGATGGATTAATAGCAATTACAATTCGATGTTGGACTTCTCAGCCTCTTGTAATTTGGTCCGGGCTTGCAATTCGACATCCTGCGAAGATTTCTGCCGGAGACCGTGCTTTTGTTGAAGGCTGAATAAAATGTAGATATGAATAGGCTTGGAATAGACGCAGGGGGCCGACGTACTCGCGCAAATTCGACTTCAACGCGACATTCTGGGCTTTGAGATCACGTATCTTCAAGAGCAAGTCATCGTTCCTAACATCCAAAGTAGATGAGATGAAGAACTTAGAAGAAAGCGTGCTGGTGGCTTTACGGGTCCCTGGCCTGGAGGTCCACAGTCTTCTGAGCGAGGTCCTTCTTCGATTCTGCCAGACTAAGCATTCTAAGCAAGTTACGTGGAAGACCAGCTCGGTATTTTCACAGAGCTCGCAACTCAGCTTTAGACTCATTCAATGCCTTAACTTCAGCCTTGAGGAGGATAATCTCGTTATCTCGCGCGAACTTGTCCCTCTTGTGTGATACAGCTTTTTAACAACAAGTGCAGTATGAGAGGGGTATCACGCTTACCGACCACCATAAGTAGTTTAAATTCTGACGCCATTGTGTTCAAGAATACTAACCAAAAAAGACAGAAGTTTGAACATTATCACGGACAAGGACGGAAAACGTACTGCAGAATTGTGATTCCTAAGCATCACTCCATCATCGGAATAAGCATGAGGAGGAGCAGGAGCAGCTCTCGCAGTCTCAGAAGTTACGGCAGGTCCTTGCGAGATTTTCAGGGGAGAAGTTCGCTGGGAGCTTGGAGACGCTGAAGTTAGACAATTTGGTTGAATATATGCACATCCAGATGACGCTGAGGACCCAAAAGACGGTGATGAAGGACCTGAATGACATATATTAGACCCATGTGTAGAAAAAAAGTTGGAAAACGCACCACCTTGCCTCCTGTCCGCGTTCCTTGTTGGTCCGTGAGACAAATCTGAGGTCATGTGGTCGACTGGAATCACACTCCTCAAGATGTTCAACCAGATCCTTGGCGCACTTCGAGATTTGAGAGGTAGTTCGTTCGTGGATTGCTCGGAAAACGAGATTTTTGATTTGTTTTCAAGCAGGGCTTGGCTCATGGAAAATAATTTAGGCAACAGCAACTTCGGCGAAGTCTCACTCGAACGCGCCTCAGAATTTGGAGGAACTGCGTTTGCAGACATGTTCAAGAAAATTCTTTCCAAGAAAACGAAACAAGAAGGAATAAAATTGTGGATGATTGTGGTGCGGAAGAACAACGCAACTCGCGAGTCGCGGCTCGCAATCACTTGCAAAACGCGATCATGCATCCCATTGCAACATGGCCTATACAGTCACCCAAAATGGCGTCGCTCACACTCAGATCATCGAATATCCGATGGCGATGGCAAAGAAGCCAGCTGACTCCTAAGTTTTTCCATGAGATCCTTTGAATTTCCAATCCGTCCACGGAATCCAATCTGAAGGGTGCATCCGTCGGGATAGTCGACATTGTCCTGGATGAATATGAACAGTCCCTTCACGCTGGAAAGAGTGAGACTTTCAAGGTGGGATAAGAAGACCGCCTCTGGCACAATCGCAACGGGATAGGTTTATCGTTAGGTACCTGAGTTGTGCGGATGGTTTCAGAGTTAGAAGCATACTGCGCATCTGCTTGGGAGAAGGTAATGTCCGTTAAGTTTGAAAAGTATGCCGGCCTGAAGTCGTCTAGGAAATGGAATGAAGTTGCATCCAGTACGCACAGATGCGGTGCATCATTTCCAAGTAGCGGTCTTCTTTTCAAGCTGTCAAGCCTCAGGTTGTGCCCACGTAAATTGCAACAGGAAGTGACTGCTGCGGCTGGTATAGGCGGGAAGATATTGTCTTGTTGAATGGACCACCAAGGCACCACCTAGTCATTCAAGCAGGTCCCAGGGGTCAGCGGAAATCAATACGTTCGAACCTTGGAAACAGCAGTTCCAGAAATTGGTGCACCCATCCACGTCAGTCGTCCACAGAGCAACAAATAGTGATTTTACTGAGGCCGCTTCTTTTCACAAGCTCAGTACAGGCTGCCTTTTGCGCGCGTTCTCCGAGGGCATCCAAGTCGAATAGCTTGGCCCAAAGGAAGGTTGAAGTCAGTGTAAGGCCAGAGCCCACATCCATATATAGTGCCAGTGGGAATGATCAAATACTATTCCTAAAAGATGCCTTTTTGCTGGAACGGTTGAGCACCGGCACTCTCAACCGTCTTCCGGTCAGCATCAGCACCCTCCATTGGTGACAAAAGTGCGATCTGGAGCAGGTAGTTCGAAATACTCCTCCAATTTGTTGACGATGACGCGATCCTTCTTTTAGTACCTGGATGTAAAGTTTACTTTCTGTGGAGGCCAGTGGTGGATGATGCGCGGGCCTTGCTTGCTGCTTGAGGTGCTGGAGGACGAGAGGTGTATTCTCGCTGGAAGAACTGTTGTAGCCTTGTCTTTGAAGCATCCAGGTCAATCAGAAGTTTTGGTTCCTTCGCAAAATCCTCCTTGAGCCCTTCATGCATAATACGAGGATCGAACTCTAAATAAAAGATGAAATTAGCAACCTTACACCGGCGAAATGGAAGAGATACTGACTTGCAGCCCACGTATAATACGGTCCTCGTTGGACCTATAATAAAACTCACTTAGCTTCTGATATGCTGCTAGTAAGCCATCACGAAGCTGGGGACCCACGAAAGATTGCATGAACTGCAGATATCATCGGCCTCTTGGTCCTTGACATTTCGGTCGTCACAGAATGAAAGGCCTTTAAGCAGTTAGGATTGCTTCCTGATCAGTGGCCTTGAGCTCAAGCCCATGATTACTGGCTGTATATACATCAATCCCCTTCAAAAAATCAAGGGCTTGAGATTCGGTGGTGGGTTTGTTGATGGAGATGGTATTTAACCTGGATGGCAGACAGTAGTGATGAACACACAGAGCTAAACGTAGACCATATGAGTACATTCAGTCATATGCTTTAATCTGCGACGTACCTGCTATCCCATGGTTTCTTAGGCCCCTTCAACCATTTACAAGGCCGGCCAAGAAGTGTGGGAGGGGCACGCAGCATCTCCGAGGCTACAGTAGAGTTCCTAAACGCAACCACGGTCATGATTGACTTAATGAATACAAAATAGCTAAAGGAATGCATTCATACCTGTTTAGACGACTTAGGCACACAGAGTTTTGCGTATGAAGGGGGCTTCAAGGTCAAGAACATTGTTGAAAGAAAATTTTAATAATAAATTGAACAATGGTGTTTGGCGCTTTTTGCAGCCGGAAAACGATAAACCCGGGTTACCGAACCACTTACCTTAAACCATCTAGGTCGCCAAACACCTCCATTCGCTGATCGCTCTTGGATGGCGATCCATGTCAGAATCCCCACTGGAACGTTTATCAATGATAAGTCTGGTCATAATGTTTTCTTTTATAATCTTAAAACGATCTCCAGGTACAGGCCCAACACCTCACTTCGCTGATCGCTCCTCCACGTCTTCTGATGATCCACGTCAGCCAGTGGAACATTTATCAACGGTGAGTCTAGTCGTAATATTTTCTTTTATGATCTTCAAACCATCCCCAGTTATACACCCAACACCTCAATTCGCTGATATCGCTCCTCCACATCTTCCGGTTTTGATGACAATCCATGTCAGAATCCCCACCGGAACGTTTATCAATGGTAAATTTAGCCATAATATTTTCTTTTATAGCCTTGAAACCTTCTCTAGGGATGAGCCTTATGACCTCCTGAAGAAGTGAAATCACCTGGTTAGTCCTTTTCCCTTCCTTTCAAGTTCCTGACCTTGTGTTTTTCTTTATTAGTTCACCTCGCTTCCTGTTCTCGGATATCTCACTGTCGAAATTCTCGAAATCGACTGCTTATGGTTCCCGGACAGACCCTAAACTACATACTAATTGAATTACACTTGGGTTCGAACAATGTACGTTGAAATAGAGCTTTGAGGCAAGATTAAATTTGAATGAACTTTAGACTCATAACCAGCCGTTGGTTCTCCCCCTTCGGTGTCACCTCTGACAGGGAGTGGTCACCCCCTAGTGGACTTTTTCGTCGACCAATCTTTCTTTCACTCACTCATCACTGATCCACTGCGTGAAACTGAAGCTCGTGCTTCTGGTGTTCCATTTTTGCTCGACCTCCCTAGACGCGTCTTCCTTTCAGAAGATAAGCCATACTCCCGTCAGCATCAGGGTATACTTCAAGGAATCGATTGACGTTGCTACCCTACCTAGTTCAGCCCTGTGTGTGGATCCACCTCAGTCCACTGCTTGAGAGCTCGGCGCTGTGCCCCAGGTGTGCGGCTCAAGGAAGGAATGGAAACACCGTCTATAGGCCATCAGTAAAAAGGCAAAATAATTTCCGGGTTTCCGTTGATTTCCGCCAGTTTTCAGATTTCCCGAAACCTGGAAACCTGGAACCTGGAAACTTGAATTGATCAATCGAGCCGTGGCGGTATGTTTGTTCGGTTTCTGGCATATATAATTTCGAGAGGTTTCCAGGAAAAGGGACATAGGTTTCCAAATTTCCCAATTTATGCACTGTTTCCTGCTTTTCGTCGGTTTAGGGGCTGATGCAGATCTCCTGTGACTTCCCAACCTGGAATGCTGGGAGACCGAGTCATTCTCAATGACTCAACTGTTGTGGCTAAGGCTTGCATATTTCGACTCATAGAGGTGCTGAGTTGACGGACTTCTTCAGTTGTCGCTGTAAACTGAATCCTTGTTCTTCACTTTATTATATTTTGACACTTCCGATTTGCCCATCCTTTTAGGTTGTCTGGCTCGACACTTGTTTTCATCAGATATTTGGGGCTTCTTATCTTGAGATTTGAGGTTGGCGTACTTTGTCTCATCTCGGTTTACGACTCTATTTTCGTACAACATTACAAGGGCACTAAGCTAAGACATTTGGTATGATTCTAAGGAGACGGAGATGGAGACAGTGTACACAAATTGATGTGCCCTAAATAAATGGACCTGAGACCAGCACCAGTAGATGACCCTTGAATGAACTCTTGGTTTTTTGCATTTCGTATTCACCATCAATGACGAGTGGGTTTGCTGCCGAAGGCAAGGAAACACCGTCTATAGCACCAGTAAAAAGGCAAAATAATTTCCGGGTTTCCTGAAACCTGGGAATAATCGCCCCGGAAGTTCCAATTCCCAAATTCTCTGGAAAAATCACACAGCAAAATTTCTTCCTATCTTAGATCGCGACGTACCAGACCAACCACCTGTCCTCGGGAGTGCTACTGCGAACCGCAGGTTGTCTTCCGGAAGCTGCTTCGAGCTCTACTAAGTACTGGACCAATGCTGGCCTTACTGAAGTTCGAAAACTTGCCACAACAGCAGACGACGTGGCCCTGACTTCGTCACAAGGGCGATGTTGGTTGACGGTTTTAACAAGATATTACACAAGTTCGGGGGCAAGTCTCCAAATCACCTCGCGCTAGAATCTCCAACTTCATCGGGGCATACTATTCTAGGACGGCTGTTGGTATGACTGCCGACGGTGTTCCACGGTGACCCCGTAGGACATGACGCCGATCTCGCCCTTGAGCCTGGGACATAGGACTTTGCCACAGGAGAACTTAGAGTCCTCTTCAGCTTGCTCGAACAGGGACCGAAAGTCCCAAATTGACAGCTGTCGCTTTCCATCCTGGAAAGCTGTCGAGGTCGTGACACGACTTGCTCTCCGGGATGGGTGGTTCTTTGGTAAAATTGAATAGTATTTCTTGAAGGAAAACATCAGAGAGGCCATTAGTCGAGTCCTTAGGCAATGGAGGATAGCCAGAATTGGAACCGTATGCGTCGTAATGATCCGGTCCACTTTTTGCGTGAGGAGAAGAATGGCTGTAATACGACGATCGGATTGAGAGAATGCCGAGATCATCATAGGATCCTCTTCGAGAAACCCCAGAGATACCAAGGCCTCGCGCAGGAACGGGCGACGAAGTTGAAGGTCCATTCAGAGTGGCAAAACGAAGGCCCAAGAGAACATCGAAGGAGGTCGACAAGTTAGGCTCTTCGTTGCCTTCCCAAGTGCCGCTGATGGCTGAAAGGTTGAACGAACTCGAGCGCGAGAATTTCGCAGATGCGGAGTTGGCTGGAAAGAAAGGGAAATCCGATGCACTTGGGTTTTTGAGTTTCAGAAATGAGCTTGATGGGGTATTGAAATGGACCAAAGTTGGGCTGTCGAGTTGCTCAGGCGATGGCAGTGGACCATTTGTCTCATGCGATGATGACGCGTTAATGGCAGTGGGTGAGTGCAGTTCGTGAAGCTAAGGTAGGTAGAGATTATCAGAGCCAGTGGACATAAAATAAGCAGAGGATGCCAATACCTGTGGCAGCTTGAGAACAGATGGCAGCCCACTCGTTCGAACCGGTTCACCTATAATCGGCTCCAGCTTGGTAAGAGTAACCGGAACGGAAAGCTTTTAGGCAGGCACAAAGAGCCGTTGGACACGAGAGCAAGCGACCGTGATGAGAAGAGCAGCACCGCCAATGAAATAAGGGCAGCGTTGAAGGCGTAAGCATATATCGATATTGTGATGGAGCACGGTGTGGGCTATGCGATAACTGGGAGTTGGGCGACGTGTTGTGCTTGTGCAATCAGTGGAGGAGGTAGGGATATCCAATGTAGAAACAGGATTTACCGGTCCTGGATTGGAGCGCAGGTGTTCGCCGGTTCCATTTTCGCGCGGTGTTCTTCGACGAATGGGCACCGCGTTCGTATGCCTGCAGCTCTTGATCTACTGGCGGTAGCTGTGGGCCGAGGTTCTGTTGTCCCTTGGCTTCAGTTGATGGCACCTATGGCAGTTGCTGTTTAGGCGGTGATGTTGAGATTCGGCGGTGGGGTTGTTGATGGAGATGGTATTTAACCTGGATGGCAGACAGTAGCGATGAACACAGAGAGCTAAATGAGTACATTGGGTTTGTGGGCAGATCTATGTGCGGGGGTTGGAGATCTCACTATCGTATTCTGGGTGAGGGGATGTGAGCAGGATGGGAAGCGAGAGCACGTCGGAGCTCATCGGAGATGAGAGGTGATTGCGGAGTGTGAAATAGTAAATTGACCAGCACCGGCTCGGCCTGCTTGTATATGACCTAATTCCGTAACGCACCAGGAACGCACCGGAAGTCGCAACAAAAACAACGCACTGTAACATGGAACATGGTCCGTTCGTCCCCAAAAGTTGACTCAATTTGACAGTTGAATGGTGTTCGACTCTTCTCAACGTCACTCTCGCTGGTCCCAGTGAAACAACCCCGCAGTCAGTCCTTTGTTCGAACCGATTTTCTCCCTCTCAAATACCTATCCAGGAGTTTTGTTAAATAAGGGATATTGGTGTTGGTCTGTTGTTTGAGGACTTGCCAAATGAATGGAGCCTCTACGAGATTGATCTCCAGTGAGTCCTTCGCTCCTCTCCGTCTTCTCTTTCTCAAATATAGATCCAGGAGTTGTCATAAAGACTTCTTGGCTGCCTCAAGTATCATAAATATAGCGTTGTTAACCACCGTGACCAATATTAATGGCGATCGCAACCCTCCTAAAATTATTTGATCTGGGGAAAATCCTACCTTTCCATGAACCCACACGTGGAATGGAATTGTTCTGTGTGTTTCCCTCGACGCGGCATGTCTGCCTGAAAATTCGATTCCATTCCGTGCCAGAAAATCTGCTTCCAGCGCCATATGCAAACATCACCGCTTCTCCAATGTTACGCTGGTCTCCCAGGGTCGTGCAAGATTCTGCGGCGAACATTGCTTCCGACTTCCTTTCTCCACGCTGTCCCTATTCTGTTTATTGTAGGATGCATAGTTTCTCGTTATTCTGTATCCTGGGCTCACCCTCCCTGCTAGGGACTAGCTGGCTTGTTGGCGTTAATGCGGTTCCAGCTGGGGACGGAACAAATGCGAGCCCCGTTGCGTCCGCTGCTCAGGCTGCTGTGTCGGTTACGGTCGATGGCCTTGCCTATGTTAACAAGGTGCGTCACAACGCTGGTTTTTATCACTGTGCTCATATAACTCATCGCTATGCTATGCACAGGGACTCGTTGGGTTCGGCCTCATACCCTCCGATTTCCTAGAGTCGACAGGCGACACCATCGGATAAAACATGGAACATGGGCCGCTCATACGGATAGAACGTTCACCGGCACCTTGGTTGTGCATCCCGATCGGGGGTTCCACGTGTGAGGTACGCTCTCGAAACCGAAACGCGAAACGTCGTCGCACAAGCCCGCCGACATGAGCTCCAGTTCACACTCGCGCCGTACACCAGCAGCGCCAACCTCGACTTCGCCACCGCCCAGGAGACCTTCAAGATCTTCTACCTCAACACCACGCTGGAGGTCGAGCGCGGCAATGTGAAGACGAGTGGGCTGGATCCGAATGCTATCAGACCGGCGCAGAGTGGGTTCCCTACGGTGCCTAGTGCGGATCCGCAGATGCCTATTGCATCGAGCAGTGAGCCCGACTTGACTTTGGATGTTGAAGGGATTGTGTTGAATGCAGACGGGTCGTAAGTTTGCTCTATCAGATAAGGCTGACATGCTACTAATGCTTGATGCTCGTCTGCAGGTACTGGATCAGCAATGAATATGGACCGTATATCTACCAATTCAGTGCAGATGGTGACTTGCAGCAGACCATTCAACCCCCGAGTGCTATCCTACCCGTTGTCTCGGGAAGCCTGGACTTTACATCTGAAAATGATCCAGATACGTACATCGAATCAATGTGTGTTCAACGTGTCCCATTCCAAGCATCGGCTAAAACTTGTTATGTCAGGGCTCCCGTTACCAACACCTTATATGCCATGCTCCAATCCGCGACGATACAAGAAGGTGGTGATGACAAGAGTACCCCTCGCTTCACGCGACTCCTCGCGTACATGTCCAACCCGCTCGTCAGCGTGCCGCTCATTGGAGAATGGGTGGTTCCGCTCCCACAAAGCAGCAAGGGCAACACTGAAGCTTGCAGCGAAATACACTTTTTGGGCGCTGGTGTGTTCTTGGCTCTGTCTAGGGACGGAGATGAGAGAGGCGGAGGTGATAATAATTCTGGATACAAGTACAGTTTCTTGTTTTCTTGTTAACCTGCATGCTCTATCTAAAGACAGGCAGACCTCTTCTCGATTTCGAAGGCGACAGATATCCATGGGACGAAATTCGATTCTCCTTCTAACCCGATCGCTAGTAACAGAAAACTGAGGAAGGGCATCACGGCTGCGATGTATCTTTCGTTCGTCAACTTCGTGGATGATTTAGCGAGATTTGGACTACATAACGGTAAATGCTTACCTGTGGCACTATGAATGGATGGTCGTGCTTAGATTTTGTTGCAGGCTCTCCCGATGACGAACCTCTCATTGACGCCAAATGGGAATCGCTCAAAAATGATCGGTTGCTGTTGAGAACGCTGCCACTCCCTGTGATTTTCCTCGTTCTCTTACGGTGCGCACTCATCACCGAACCCCGTCCTCGTCAGAAACGCAGTATAAACGTGTCACAGACATGTCAACAATGAACTTATTACCATCAGGAAGGAAGGAAGAAATGATAGTATATTATGGTAACGTACGCTATGATTGCTTCTACCCTTCTGCTAACCAAAGACCTGCATTAAGATCTGCATTTCTCAAAAGTGCATTGGAACTGGGTCGTTTTCCTTGCAGTACCCTGCATTAGCGACGCCCTCTTAGGTACCGTAGGCAACCTCCTTGTTACAGCCTACCAAGCCGTTGCTCCTAGCGCTGCCCTCAACGTTGCTGCTGACGCTGTCGGTGCTCGCCTCCCCTTTAACCATGGCGAATACAGATACTCCTACCCTTGTGATGTCGCCTCTGAAAGTGCAGTGCCCAGCATCAGCGACGCTCTCTTAGGTACCATAGGCAGTCTGCTTGGTACTGCCTATCAAGCTGTTGCATCTGAAGCTGCCCTTGAGGTTTCGGCTGACACTGTTGGCGCCCGACTCCCTAGTCGCCGTATTCTACTCTTCCGCGTCCGTGACGATGACCCAGAGGAAGAGGAAGGGGCCTAAGTTAAACAATGTGCGTTCGACCCCTTTTCCAGACCTGTCCCTCTAGCTAAAGACTGCTTTTCTTCGCACTTTTCATATAGGAGTTGGAGAGCGAGGTCAAATGGTAGTAATAGGTTTGAAAGAAATTAGGTCGAAATTCGTTCCTGGCGTCAAAAAAATACACTGTGATCCACAAGTTACCTTGTAAGGCAGCGAGACTCGTTCTTCCTATGACCGAGGACCTACTTGTATGACGCTGTCTGTTTACGTTCCACCACGACGTGCTATTCCTTGAGCGACAGCATCCACCTGCCCCTGGTAAATGGTGAACAATCCCCTGCCCTTGCCTTTTTTTGGCATGTTAAGAAGTCCAACATTAAGTACAAAAACATTCTTCAGTTGTGCCACTTTGGCTTCTGGCTTCAAATATTTCTCCAGCGTCGGCGTCGTCAAGGTGGAATAAAAAAGACAAAGGATCAGGCTTGGTGCATTCGAGTCAGTCATATCTCATTTAACAAGCTGTCACTTTCCATTTATTGGATTCCAGAAGTCCGGTCGTACGAAGGTATACCTACCTAATTCCATGACAGTACCGTAAATCCTTGCCTCCCATAGGATTTATTATTGCAACTTTATCACAAACAAGAGCTCGCTTAATCCAGCACTATGTAATATCCTTCCCGCAAACTTTTTCGCTGCTCCTTGTCCGATGAGACAGGCATCAATCACGGGAAATGCTGCTGTTACCGCCTCGCCTTTTTCGCTTCCATTCTCAATTTTTGCGAACACCGGTAATGAGCTCGTCAACATCATCGTATAGGGTAAGAAAGCGATATGGGAAGAGGGCGTGACAGACGAAACCCGTCGCTGCCTCCGCACCCACCTCCCTACGGTCGCGGCTGCTCGTCGTCGTAATCTTCGTGTTATCCACATTATGGTAAGTAAGAAAGAGCGTGGCTGCATGGGATGAATCCCCGAAAGAATGGTAAGCTTTGGTAGATTATGTGGACAACTTAAACTTACCTTTTGTATTTCTGGCGGTTTCTACAGCGATTAATGGACATTTAACCTGGATGGCAGACAGTAGCGATGAACACAAAGAGCTAAACGTAGACCAGATGAGTACATTCAGTCATATGCCTTCATCTGCGACGTACCTGCTATCTTCTCGAATTTTTAGGCACCTCTAACCATTTACAAGGCCAGCCAAGAAGTGTGGGAGGGGCACACGGCGTCTTCGAGGCTACAGTAGAGTTCCTAAATGCGATGACGGTCATGATTGATTTCACGAATACAAAATAGCCAAAGGAATGCATTCATACCTGTTTATACGACTTGGACACACAGAGTATTGCGTATGAAGAGGGCTTCAAGTAAACCGGTGATGAACATTGTTGAATAGAAATTGAATACTTAATGGTGTTTGGCATTTTTTGCATCCGGATTCCGGACGACAATAAACCCGGGTTATTGAACCGCTTACCCATAATGGTTGAGTTCTACTGTAACTGTTTGTCCGGCCTCGAAAAGGTTGGGCGGATTTGCACCATCGGCCAGCCGAGATGTGACCTGGGACACGAACAAAACTCAGCCAACTTGGTCAGTCCTTCGGGTCTCGCGCGACTTGCATTGCAATTTCACACTTGGCTGGTGTGGGCCAGTGCTGCACATGGCATAAACGAGTCTGACAAGGCCTTTCTCAGTGCGTCGCTTAGCTTGTACTTCCATTTTAGCATCACTTCAGCGCATTCTCTCATGTAGTTGTGCTGGCTGGCTCCTCGGAAAAAAAGACACCAATATCGCATGGCTTGCAGGACGCGACCCAGATCCGCATACGCCAGATAGCCCCCCTTGCAGCTGCGAATTGCAGAATCTGCAGCTCAACTTTGAACCTCCCTAATGTCATTATACCGATTTTGAGACCAAGGACATAAATACCCCAATCACTGTACTGAGCAAATAAGCCCTCGATCCATTGTCGATCACTATTCACAGCCTAGAAATTGCAAGGTATAGAAACTAGGAACACAGTCGTATTTAAAGCCAAAGGATGACATAGGAAACAAGAGTCACCAAAAAAATGCAAACAAAGAGACATTGGTAGCGATCGGGGGGAAAACATAAAAGCAAGAAAGAGGACGGGAAACGGAAGAATTGAACATGGCAGGTATTCCTCGACGAAGGGAAACAGAGAGTACGATGGACGAGTTTAATCTACCCCCCTGCCGCCAGCGAGCGAAAGCTGTGTTGTAACATCTCGAGAGACCTCAACAATTATTCGAATCCCTGCTGAAAGCTGACGATCTTCAACATTACATCTGCAAGCCGCTCACTGGGTTGGAGTAGGTCAAGTCGTGTTTTAGATGATTTGGGCTGTGATTGAGGGCCGCAATTCATTCTCGTTTGAGGTCGATTCTCAGTTGAGTTCCTTGCGACATTTTCAAGAGCGATAGCGAGTTTCCTGGGCACGGATGCTGTAAAAATCCTTATCAAAAAGAAAAGAATTTCAGCATGCGTACGAGAACCTGAAGTGTCCAAGTATGTGACGATCCTTGAAGTGGAGTTATGTCCAACAGACGTGGATTTAATCCAGAAACTAGAGGATTATCATCAAAAGAGCACAGGAATAGTGATGGGATCAAGATTCTCTTTACGCACAGTACGGATAGACCGATAGCGGCGATCTCACTGTTATGTCCGCAGAAGCACATCCCCGAGCAAGGACAGGTTCATCAAAGGTATATTCACTATAGAAATTCGAAATTCATCATCAGGAATGACGATATAATAAATTTTGCTTGACGTACGCGGGGACGGTATCACCAAACACACGCTCCCTGGATCAGCGTTTGATGCTGAGGATATCAAATCGGAGGCGTGAATCGGTGGGCATGTGGTAGGGATGAGGTTCACTACAAGTAAACTAGCAAAGGAAGAGCAATATTAATGGATCGAAAGACAATGTCACAATACAGGTCAGGGTAAACTAGCAAAGAAAAGGCGATATTACACGTTGGGCGTAGTTGCCTTCTTGAAGAGATGGTGGACACGGACGACATTGCCATCGAGTTCCAGAATTTCGGCGGCGAATTATTCGCGAGGTAAACTGGCAAAGGAAGCCCAATATTTATAGCTCGAAAAAAAAAAGACACAATAACGGTACTTACCAGGTGCACCATCGAGTGTTGGGCATGGTTGCCCTTCTTCAAGAGACAGCGGAGACGACCCAAAGTTACCAACACAGGCAACATTCCCACCGGCTTCCAGAAATTTCAGCGGCAAGTAATTCGAGAACAGCATCCAGGTAAACTAGCAAAGAAAAAAGAATATTAACAGGCCAAAAAAAACGGAGACGACAAATGTACTAACCAGGTGCACTAGCTCCAACATGTTGGGCGTAATTACCCTTCTTCAAAAGACAGTGGGCACAACCGACAGCTGTTATTGTGGGCGGTATTGCCAGTTTCGAATTCGAGAGTTATAGCACTGAAGTCAACTAGCAAAGAAAGCGCGAAATCAATAGCTTGAATAAGATAGAGACTAACCAGGTGCACTAGCTCCAGCACGTTGAGCCCCATTGTCCTTGTTCAAGAGACGGTGGACACGACCGATAACTTCGAGAATTTCATACGGAGAGTTATTCGAGAACAGCATTGAAGTAAACTAGCAACGAAATTAGTAACTTGAGAGGAAGATAAGGAGGAACTAACTCAACACGTGCACCATCTCCAACACGTTTAGTGTAGTTGCCCTTCAAGAGAAAGCGACACGACCAACAGGGTTACGGAGACCAGATTTGGCTAAGGGATTTGCGGCCAAGCAGAATAGGCAGGGCAACGACCCAGGAAGAAGGTGCCGAAGATCCAGAGGGTGATGAAGCAGATGATGCGATATCGGAAGTACAGCGAGAGATAGACGACGACCGTGTAATCGTCCTTGATGGTCCACTTCGCCTTCTCCACCTCTGCGTTCTGCAATGCTATGAGCTCCCTCGCAGCATCGTCCACTGGCTCGCCCTCTGCCGCGACAGCGACTGTTGCCCGCATGTCGCGGGGGAGACTGTTGTCAGTTGCCGGCATGCGGCGGAAGGAGCCATCTGGGACCTCGCCCTCGCCCACGACGTATCTGATGAAGCTGTCGCGCCAGTTCTTGGGAGTGTACTCCTCTTGTGGGTATCGCCCACCGAAGAAGTATGAAGTAAGGCGCAATCTCGTGGCGAGGAACTTCCAGACTGTCGTCGACACATGTTTTATGGCCTGTTTCGGTCAGAAGTCATGAGTCACGTAATGAAAAACAAGCTGTAAGAAAAGGAGATCGACAGGGACATTTGAGGGAGGCAAGCTAAAATGGGCGGTAGTGAGCTTTATTACCACCTGACAACAAGAATGTCTACTTACCAACTGAACCAACAGGCCCGCAACGTTGCCAACAAGGCAGGCCATAACAAACGAGTAAATGATCCCAGGAACACAGATCTCGCGCAGCTGCACCAGAGTAGGCTGATCAAGAATATCGCGAATAGGATAAGAATTTTGGTCTTCAGGATCCTTTATGAACCACATGTTGCCTGGACGCGCGAAGTTCCGACAGGCAGACAAAAGAACAGTGTACGAATACCTGCAGACGAAATTAGTTACACACTGAAACGAGTATAGATGGGAGAAACCAACACGGACATTGTTCCAACCCATCAGAGGAGTCTCGGTAACAAACGCTATCCGAGATTGCATATTCGCCTCTGTGGTGCACAAGTCCAAGACAAAGCCACTACCAAGTGGGAATGTAACCAGCTCGATAACGACGAAAGTCCCGACCTAGCCAAAGATAGATGAATAAAAATTCCAAATGCAGAGTCATTCAATGAAAGCCGACCTTGAGCACAAGTTGCTGTTGTCGGACAGTGTTGCGCATAGCTGTGCCAGCTGAATTCTCGTTTCCGACGATCAAGATATCGAGGTACAAGCAGATTTTCCCTTCGTCTCGGTGATAACTTCTTGTGTTACATTTGAAGGTGGCGTCCATGCCACCAGTTGTGCCAATGGCTTGCTCATAAGTTCTGAACAGTTGTTGTACTAAAGCAGGCACGTGTAAGCGGGAGAAAACGTCAAGAAACAAGAAGATACGAATGATCTTCACCCAAAAATCAGAGATCCCAAAATTCATCTCTTTCCCAAGTAATTTGCTGGCCTAGATAGACCCGAAAAACATGATGATGCGGAAGAAAGCACCAAACAGTTGGGCGGCAGGTGGAGGACTTGGAGCAGCCGCCGTGGAACGAGCTAAGATATTATTAATTAAGATGAACACAAGCTCTAAGAGGAAAAACATACTAATAAGAGCGCTGTTGTCTTGCCAATTGTGAGAGGTATCCAAACGCTGAGTCCAGAACAAAATTTGAATCACTGGCGGAGCAGCCGCCTCAACCTTGGGCTCCGCCCACTGGCAATCGTCGTCGCCCATGACCGTCACCCTCCTCATCATCGTCTTGTCTGAACATCCCATCTTCTTCATCCACACCTTGATGAATTGAAGAACAGTCCTTGGAGGAGGGGCGGGTTTTCGTAGCTAAGCCAGAAGTAGGAAGAACGAAACACTCCCAACCACATCACGGCAGCGGGGATTGTCCTAAGCACGAACAGTAGTGCCAGGAGAACCATGGTTGCATATCTCGCTGTCAGCACAATGATCAACGGATGTAACGAATGGTGCCTGAGATGGTGAAAGACGGCTCCGCTTGTGCGCTGCATGTGTCTGTCGGACGCCATAGGTGAGTTGAAGAAAGGAAAAGATCCGGCTTGGCTCACCTTGCCTGGAATGGGGAAACTAGTTGACAACGTTCGACAAAGAAAAGACACAAAACAGCGCAAGTGTCAAATTCAAGACTTGTTTGTGTTTGTTCTTATTAATTATGGACCTCCCCCGTCATACAGAGACAGGCTTGTTTTGCTAATTCATGATGTTTTTGGCGCAGCAACAGGGCACTGGTAGAGACACCTCGAAACTTGGACCAACGCATGGGTTGCTGCCAGTGGGTTGAAACCGTCTAACAAAGCTAAGAAATATCAGTGGAAACTTTGACATTTAAAACCCCAAAACTTGCAACTTCGAGAGTCCGTGTGTAGCCGGATGGTGGTTCCCCCGAAGATCTCCAAGCCTCTCTGCCAGCACACCAACACAACATCTGCGTCCACGTTCCAATCCCAATGAAAGGCTTCCATTGAGATATTGAACTTCACCCAAATAGTTTTGCCCCTATGATTAGGGCCTTTGGTTCAAGGCATCATTGCCGACACGTGCACTTCCTCAACCATATTAGATAAAAATCTGTTAGAAGAGAAGACAAATGAATGGTTTTGCAACAGATGTGCAAGCAGGGCTCTCAAGGGCCTCAAGGGGACATCAGGCGCATCTACTGAGTGTATTGGGTGAGACAACTAATAAAATTAGCAAATCGGTGTGTGTTCATCCACTTCGATGCGTGTGTACGTTACGTCCCATTTTGAATATGGGCCTTATCCGCCGGAAACATGAGCCGAATGTGGGATGAGGACTTGGAACTTCGGATGCAAAACGTAAAAGTGAAATCCTGCTGTACTTCCCGGAGTCACCAC
>JABCKI010005977.1:0-21019 GCA_018282025.1 Sphagnurus paluster
AAAGATTTCGAGACTGTGCACGAAGGATCGGGGGATGTTACATGCCGGATTATCTAATCTCGGCATATACCAACATTCTCGAAGTCTGATCAATTGCCAGTGCCACCAAGCTTCGCCAGACCTCTTCATCGTACTGGCGCCTGCCCACATCTGTGTGATCTACTTACCGCCATCCTTATGAACCTCTCACAACTGTCTATGTGGCTTCAATTCATAACAGGCGTTTATTCCATCTCTTATCACCCATTGCTTCCGACTCGTTTCACTGACTTGATCATGCGCTGGTCCTGCTGCAAAATATTTCCTTATCTACTGCTGGAGAATCAGGGGGATCTGCCCATTGTATGCAGTAATCTGCCAAATCTGGTGTTCTGCGAGCGCGTAACCGGCGGTTGCTGCCACCACTTGGGTTGACACTTGCCTCTTCCGCGGTATCCGGAACGTTCCACTCCGCCCCTGGTACATCTATGACAGTCAAGAGATACTCATACTCTCCGATTCTCTCTGTCTCGAGCTATGATAACATAAACTCACCCCCCTAAGTCGGTCTAGCTCTGGCTGGGTACTATGCCTTCCTTTTAATATTGAAACACGATGCTTCCTGAGGATTCCCCATCTGATAAAAACTCCTGCCGTTGCACGTTCTATGTGGAACGCAAGATAGCTTCATACCAAGCCACTCGGCGCAAAAATCGCTAGCGCAAACGCTCTCACTATCAAAAGATAAACAACGTTCCAGTGCACTTGGATCGTAGCTAGGTAAGACACGACAGCCTTGGAGCAGATGAAGGCGAGAAAAAAGAGGGTATGTGTTCTAATTCAATGATGGTATCGATAATACAATGAGTGCCGTATGGCATATGTTAATCTGGGGTTCTGTCGACAGGAATGGTATACGCGATGCCATAATCATCATTGTGAATGACATTTAAGCGCTTAGTAACTTCCTCGCCTATACAGTCTTTGCGCAGTATGCATATGTACACCAGGGCTCACGTAAGGCGTGGTCGAATTTACAGCCGAATATACACCTAGGCTGTGCTGCCTCGATGGGGGTGGTCGAGTGGTTCCACCTATGGCCATGCATGCAGCGGCCATCTCCGCCGACCATTCTCTGCAAAGGTGATCCACGATACTCAGCACGCCGTCCAATTGTTCTTCTGAACGAGGCGTGTCGAGCACGCTCATCTCCCCGCGCAGTTTCCCCGCGACGATCGTCAGTGCTGAAGTGAAGCGGTGAAGGTGGGCTGGGCCGTCTGGGTGGTTGAACCAGTATGAAGGTCCAGCGGATTGGACAATGGCAGCTATTGCGTCCGCGTGCTCAACAGCGACAAAATTAGCTACCAAGGTCTCCAAGGAGTCGGTAACGGCCATATAGTCGACGAAACCACGCGCATACAGCTCGCCGATAACTCTCGCGAGTTGAACAGCAGACTTGACGTATACAGCGCTCGGCTTGGAAGTATACGAAATCGCCTCGGGGTTGCTTTTCTGCTTTTTAGATGAGATTCACGCCAACAAAAAATAAAATGTCCGGACATACCGCATCCCAAGCACTAATAAATGTTCCCAAGAGCATTTCTCTAACGTGGCGCGCATATGAATCCCCGATTTCTTGACTCTTCATATCAACAAAACGCGCATAAAGTCTTATCATGAAGACTAAGACGGCCTCTAGATCCTCCGGCGTTGCCTCACCCACCCGCCAACAAATCTCCTGTGCGAGCTCTGCCATGGGCTGCGGATCCCATGCTTCCGCGCACACCACGATTAGCGTATGCACTTCCTTGTCCTCGACAATGGGCGCCTTGGTCGCGATGTTGAAATTTCTTAGCCATCTGGAGATGCGCGGCGGCGTCATGGGCCCGGGGGGCGGCCGCACAAGGCACCTCGATTTGGGTGGGATCTTAGGCACGAAGGGCATGGCGTGGGGGTTGAGCTCCTCGGCGGGGAGTGGGATTCTGAGAGAAGACAAGTCGGGGGTGGCGCCGGAGTAGACAGAAAAATTAAAACCCGGGTCGTGTGAGGAGATACTATTGGGCTTTTCGGCGTCGAAGATGGTTTTTATCTCGTCGTCGCCCAGTGCTAGGGTACTAGTAGAAGTTGCGGGCGATGAAGGAGCCGTTGAGTCCCAGATACCGTCGGCGGGGTGTTGATGCATTGTACGGGTTATATACAAGCTCATGGGTTCCAGTATTTTCGCAAATGCAGTAAAAGCGTTTGAAGGATGGGATTGTTTGCGCTGAAGAAGTGTTTGTGGGCGTCAAGAGATATCCGATGAGTGTACAACTGCTGTATAGGCTCCTTTTATAACGGATACATTGTCAGGCGGGGGAAAAGAGAGAACAAGGACCATCAGAGCCCATAGCATCCACAATTGTGTGGGCACGTCGAGCGATGGCAACCCAGGGACGATAATAAACTGCAGAGCAACATTCTTGTACACATCGTACGTCAGATCGCGAACAACAAAACCTGCCCATTATGGTGGTCTTTCGAAGGTCAAATTCCATATCCAATCCCGCACTAGATTGCGTGGAAAGAATTGTAGTGTAGGAGGGACGCATAGAACAAAAGACAAAGGGATCAAGTAATATTGATGCATGATCGCAACTGCGTTGAGCATTGTTTTCCTATGGACATCTACCAAGACCTTATTCAAACGTGTCAAATGACTCACTACTGTTCAAATTCCCTGGTGTTCCAAGGAACCCTCGTCCTGCATGTAGAGACTGGTCCAAGCAAATTACATATGATCATAACCTGTCTTTTATGTGGACAAATCTACTTGCAAGGTGGTTGGGAGATATCTGTTCCTTATATCGAGTATCAGATGCATGCAATAAATTCAATAGTAACGATAACATACCCAATAGTGAAGCAACTCGACACCAGGTCTAGATCTAGAAATCCCAGATCTAGAATTTGTTCCAAGTGTACATCCTTCGTTTGCAGATCGTCTGCTGCCAAGGTCATTCAAAAGGCCCCGTCAATCGCAGGACAGCTTCCATCGTGCAGCACCCAGGCGAGTGCAAGATGGTCGAGAACAAGGTCCGAGAACCGAGAAACGTTGCCACTGACGTCGATCATGTGATGACTCGCGTGAATGAAAACTGGACCCCAACGGATTGCTTGTTTTCGTTATGCCATGAACAGCGTGTATTTCCCAGCGCACGTCGTCCTCGTCCTCCGCAGAATCGTCAATGTAATCTCATCTCTCTCCATATCCAACCAGTATATCCTCCTCAAACAGGCTCAAGCCGACGAAGAACGGCTCAAGCTCACCCACAACGCCCAAGTTCGTTCAGTCAGGGCTTTGGACGAGCTCGAATGGCCGCGACGCGCGACAAGGAGCACTTGGGACTGGCATAGACTTCTTTGCTCAGATGCAGGGGCAGGCGCGATCTACGGTGCGTGCATCATCGATTTATCCGCAGCAATGCTCATCGCAGGTTTCGGTATAGATTCAGGGTGGCGCTGGTCCTGGCCTGCGCTTCTGTCAACATTCACTCAGGTAGAAGCACCTATGAATGCAGGAGATCCACCCCCACCCCCGAAACCCCAGAACGATAGTAACAAGCGATCGACTACGCCGAACATCCGACCACCGCCACCAGAGCCGGCGCAAGCTCCTTCGCCGCCTGACACAATACATCAGTTAATACAGAACCCTGCCCTCTATGAGCCTCTCCGCAGTCCTCGCTACCCGATCGTCTTGTGCCACGGTGTGTATCGAGTGATACCCGTGGTCTTCGACGCTGACGGGCCACAGGTCTCTATGGCTTCGACTCGCGCGGCCCCCTCAAGTTCCCCAGCATGCGCATGCACTACTGGTCCAACGTCCTCAACATTCTGCGCGATACAGTCGGCGCAGAGGTAATAGTGACTTCCGTCCCTGGGTTAGTCACCCTACCCACATCACCTGCGCACCCCCCTCACAGTACGCTCTAGCACGGGATCTATATCCTCGCGCGCTGATATTCTCGATCGCCAGCTGCAGCACAAGGCGCGCGGGCGCGGCGTCAACTTTCTTGCACATTCCATGGGCGGCCTAGACTGTAGACACCTCATCACGCACATCAAACCGGAAGTGTATGCGCCACTTTCACTCACAAGCATCAGCACCCCACACCGAGGCAGCCCTTTCATGGACTGGTGTGCTGTACGCATACCCTACTACTGCGCTTCACTTTTACTTATATCTTCCCAGGAAAACATCGGCATCGGTCAACTACGACAACAAGAACGAGACCTGGCAAGGGCGCGAGGCGAATTACCACCCCAGCTAGCAAACACCACTACTGACACCAAACCCAAACCCGATGCCCCTTTCTCACTCTCGCTATCCTCGCTGCCCTCTTCGTTCACCACGCTCCTCCTTTCGATCGTCGACTCCCCCGCATACGCAAACCTCACATCCAATTACCTCAACGACATCTTCAATCCATCAACACCAGACGACCCGTCGGTCAAGTATTTCAGCGTCGCGGGGCGCATGGCCGGTGTGAGCATCTGGCACCCTTTCTGGCTACCAAAGATGGTTCTGGATGGTGTTGAGGAGAAGCACCGTGGACGGCTGCGCACAATCTGGCAGCAAGAAATGGGGGTCGACATGGTCAAAAACGACACAAATACGCCCCTGTGGGCACAGGAGCGCGAGTGGGGCAACGACGGGCTGGTGACAGTGCAGAGCGCTAAATGGGGCGAGTTCCTGGGCATCATGGAAGGATGTGACCGTATGTCCCGCTTCTTTCTCTTTTCGATCTCAACGTACTGAAGGAAATGGGCTCGTTAAAGATTGGGAGATGCGAGGCGCACGCGGGATCGAGTTTGGCGTGGACCTGCCTGGAATACCCGCGATCGGGCTGGGGGTCAGCACGTCCGGCCACCGGTCACCTAACGCTAGCACCAGCACCAGTAACGGGGACGGATGGGGGCTGCCTGATTGGGGCCGCTTCGTCGGTGCGTGGAAGAAGGAACAGAAGGCCCAGGACGAGGACGCCGCTGCGAGCGCTGCCACTGAGGGTCAGGAGCAGAGACGCGCGACGCGCGAGGAGGAACGAGCGCAGGATGACGCGATCGTCAAAGCCGCGACTGACAAGCTGTCGGCCGTGTTCGACTGGCTCACGGACCAGGTGCCCGCGCCGCCGATAATCGGGGGGAAGAGCAAGGTCGTCGTGGATGTTCAAGCGCGGACGGCGCAAGACGTCGCGAAATTGCCCACGCATGAGATCCCGAAGCAGCCATCCGTGGTGCAGAAGCGAATGGACCAGGAGGGCAAGAGCCGCATGCGGAATGAGCTGGCGTCGAAGAAGGATCTTGAGCGGTTCTACGTCGCCCTGTCGCGCAAGCTGTACGACGAGGGCTTGTGAGCTCCGCCCTGGATTATCGAACGACCTGGTATTCTTGTACAATTTGTATCAATAGGACAGTGTGTCGTGTTGTATTTTGCATATTAGCATTACTTATATTAGCTGCGAAGTTGGTGTCCTACAACAACTTTCCTTGACGCCACCATCGCGCGCGCTCTTTCTGTCGTTTTCTCGCCGTCAAGTTTTGTGGCGCGACATCTGGT
Organism: Sphagnurus paluster; assembly: GCA_018282025.1. Taxonomy (NCBI): domain Eukaryota; kingdom Fungi; phylum Basidiomycota; class Agaricomycetes; order Agaricales; family Lyophyllaceae; genus Sphagnurus; species Sphagnurus paluster. The sequence goes on from JABCKI010005977.1 coordinate 5,576, forward strand.
CTCTGTTTCCCTCAAAATTGATTTCTTACTAGGCTGATCCGCAGACTGACGTTCGCACTATTCTTAAGCTGAACATCGCCATATTCTCATACAAACGCCACTACTATTTCTCTCCCAGGGGCGCTGCATGGTATCCTCGCCTCGAAGGGCCATCGACACACACAAAAATTGGCGCACCGTGACTGAGCCTTGGAGCAGTGTGAGGCGCTCTTGGGATCCTGACTCGTTCTATAATGTTGCACTACCGATACAGGAACTAATCCCAGGCGAAGACTGAGCCTCCATTATGCACACTTCAACAAGGCCCAACCAACCTCAGCTTGAGCCTCCGATGTACCTTATGAAATTACGCAAAATATTTCATATGCTCAACCCCCTTTTTAAAGGGTGCGCACAGGGGAGAATCTGTGTGGCGAAGCTGTATGAGTACGGTGGTGACGTTGGATCAGTAGATTAGATAGTGATGTGGCTGTGTCATTGCCCTTCGAGAGTCCGAGTGTCAGTGCCTGAGTGCCAGCGAACTCATTATTATTTTGGAGGATACCACGACGCAATTTAACAGCACTTCCACCTCACAGGAGGGAGGCGTGATACCAAGAACAGGCGCCCATGGGATCCGTCTGGATACACAGCAGCTCAACCTCTGATGATACGACTTGCTAGCTGTCTTGTTGCCGCTTGTTGCGGATGCTGTGTAACGTTTTATGGCGGGGGGCATTGCTCTTGACATTTTCTAAACTACTACTCTGCGGTTTACGCTCCCCGTCCCTTACATCCGATTTGCGTGCTCTCTGGCCTCTGCCGTCAACATGCTATACTTGGATGCTCTATGAATAGCAGACGAAACTAATTCTTCGCCCAGTCTCAACGCAAGTCCCTATTGGCCACCGAATGTGTGCGCTGAATTCCCACATTTTCAATAGAGGAAATCGGATCCCTAATCCTTTGAGGTGGAAAAATAAGACTCGGGTCGCCGTCGTAAGCGAGTTTCAGATGCGGAAAGAAAGAAAAAGTCTCGGGCACGATCCTCTCTCTCCTCGCTTCTCCGAATTTGGCGCTCCCTCTTTCTCTTGTCTTTTAAAAGGGTTCAAAGAATCGTCCAGTATGCGGCTAGCCTCTCTCTCTCTCTGTTTCCCTGTCTTGGACCTTCGCTCCTTTCCTGGACGGTAGAAGCGTCTTTTGGCTACTTTTCTCCGCAGTCTATTTCTGTATGTTTTGCATGCCCCTCTTCTTCGCTGTATAAAAGTTGGGGTTGAAGGGGGAGAGACTCCAGTTCTCCGGCTCTGCTCAATCAAGCAAACGCACTTTACTCCCCACCTACAGCCAAAACAACTCCCCACCTTCATACAAAAATGAAGTCTGCCTCTGTTATCGCTGCCGTTGGTGCTGTCGCCGTCGTCTCTGCCCACCCCGCGCTTGAAGTGCGCACTTCGCCCCCTATAGCTGGTAAGCCATCGATATTTTCACCTCTACTCAGCTCCTGAGCTAACTCCCCTTCTAATTTTCCACAGACATCACCATCCTTAACTTTGCCTTGACGCTGGAGCATCTGGAGGACGCATTCTACAAGCTCGGTCTGCAGCGCTACAGCCAGCGCGACTTCGACAACGAGGGTCTCCCCGCTGGTACCCGCGAACAATTCGTTCAGATCTCGCAGCACGAGTCTGCTCACGTCGCCTTCGTCGAGGGCCTCCTCAGCGACAAGGCAACAAAACCCTGCACCTATAAGTTGTACGTCATCCTAATCCCCTCCTTATTCCCGTGGGCATGCGCTAATAATATTTCAGCCCTATCCACGATGCGAAGTCGTTCTCTGCGCTCGCTCAGGTATTTGAGAACGTCGGCGTTGGCGCGTACACTGGCGCTACGAGCTCGCTCTCCAAGCAGTACATCACCGGTTCGGCCAGCATACTTGGCACTGAGGCCCGCCAGGCCGCACTTATTGCCGGCTACGTCAATGGCGTAGAGGGCTGGGGCAACGCCTTCAACGTACGCATTTCCTAACTGGCAAAAAATTCAATTCGATTAACTTCATCGCAGATTCCCTTGACGATGAGCCAGGCTTACACGCTCGCCGCGCCCTTCATTTTTAGCTGCCCGTCCAGCAACCCTCGGCTCCCCGTTCAGGTCTTCCCCGCCCTTACATTCCCTGCGAATGCCAATCCAGGTGATACCGTCTCCGTCCAGTTCAAGACCCGCCTCCCCCAGAGCACGAAGCTCTTTGCTGTGTTCCTGTTCGGCTTAGGCCAGCAAGTCGTTCCCATCCGCAACGGCAAGGTCACTATTCCCCGCAACCTTGCCGGCCAGGTCTACGCTATCATCAGCACCTCCAGCACTGGCGCCACCGACCGCTCCACCGTTGCCGGGCCTGCACTCCTCCAGTTCGAGTACAGCCTCACTGGTCAGTACATCCCCGCTTAAGCTTGGTTTAAAACATCCAAAGGACCGCGCGAATTATTAGTGTGTACATAGTGGATAATGTTATTGAAATAGAATTGTGATGTTGTTAGGCGAAAGTGAACGCGGCCCGACGCTAACACGGGGCGTGGGAACTGTGATCAAATTTTCTCTCTCCCAACCCCTCACCTAACTCTATGACCACTCGCAATGGGATTGACGCACGGAGACTCGTAGGAGTGCATGCAGAGCGCATCACTGATGTCTCGAGCACTGATTATCCTGGCCACTACCCCGGCGAAGACCACTCCTGGGATCTCCAAAAGTTTCAAAAGGTGCGTCGCGAGGGTTTGCAAATAAGATCGCGCGACGCGGGGCATCTGTTAACTAAACCTCCGTCTCGCAAGGGCAGAATCTGAAAGTAAAAGTAGAGCGCCTTTCTCAGCGCTCAATAGAATTTGACCTCGTCGGCGTGGATGCGTCGATTGCGAATGCGTTCCGACGGATACTTATAGCAGAGGTGCGTTGCCTGCTTCACCTTTTTTGTTCAACCAAAAGCTCAATATTCTCATAGGTCCCCACAATGGCTATAGAGCATGTATATGTGTGGAACAACACGACTGTTATCCAGGACGAGGTATTGGCGCACCGCATCGGTCTCGTCCCGCTCAACATTGACCCAGCGCTACTGGAAATGCGTGCCCGTACGCCACTTTTTCTTCTCGAGTTGATTCAAAGTCGCATTCGTATCTTTCTCTAGCAAATGAAACACCCACAGACCGCAACACTGTCGTCTTCCGGCTGAACGTCGAGTGCACGCAAAAACCGAATGCTATAAAAGGCAGCAAGAACCCCGACGATCTATACATAAACCACGAGCTCCTCTCTTCGCATCTCGAATGGGAGCCCGCAGGCGAGCAGGCCGAGGTATTCCGCACATGCCCTCCCGCACCCACCAACCCAAATATCGTGCTCGCGAAGCTGCGCCCCGGTCAGGCCGTCGAGATGGAGCTCCACGCAATCAAAAGCGTCGGAAGGGACCACGCAAAGTTTAGCCCTGTCGGTTCGTTGGCCTCCTTTCGCGCATCACGCTTTTATCTGAGTCTGTTTGAATCGCAGCAACCGCATCATATCGCCTCTTACCACACATCATCATCAAGCAACCGATCCCGCCACATCTTGCAGAAAAGTTCCAAAAATGCTTCGCACCGGGGGTGATCAACATCGACCCGCGCACAAAAGCGGTCAGTGTCGACAAATATAACGTGCGCAAGGACACGGTGTCACGGGAAGTACTACGACATCCCGAGTTCGTAGACAAGGTCGAGCTGTCGCGAGTGCGTGACCACTTTTTGTGTATGTATCCTGTCCTCGACGTGCCATAAAAATTCTGACTTTATATTTTATCTATAGTCAACATCGAGTCGGAAAGCGCATATGCACCGGAACGTCTGCTGCCGGAGGCGATTCAGATCATGCGCGAAAAAATTGCGATCCTACGGAAAGCGGCGGAAGCATTGCTGAATGCCGACGGCGCTGCAGATGGTGATGTGCAGATGGCTGACGCTTGAGGATTCAATGGGCGCCCCCTTGTAAATGGTGTAGTGTGAGCTTCATTTTCGTGCCGCGTTTGGCGTCTAGTACCACGAAATTTGACCATATCTTATCGGCTTACAATATATATTTGTGCACGAATCAATGAATGAGGGTATGTGCGGATGTGAATACTAAATGGTTGTGAACACTGACGGTTTGTTAAAATTATAAGAGAAAGTAGCATAAAGTCAAATCCATCCACCAGAGAAACTGAACAATACCTTAAGCCAACAACAGCGCGACACCTCCCACAACCACCGACGCCACCAGCGCTGCAATACTCCCGTTGATTGTTTCGGCAGCGCTCTTCCCTGTACTCGCTGCACCCCCTCCACTAGAGGTTGCTGTGCCGTTACTAGAACTACCCGGGATGATGTTATTGGTACCATCGCTGCTGTACACGCGTATGGAGGCGATCTCGAAGTATGCAGTCGCATAGTTCGATCCGTTGCCCATCACATAGTCGGTGTAGCACACACCGGTGCAAGTCTCATTGAAGATCGCAGCGTTACCGGCGAAATCTGCACGGCCACAAAACTGTCAGTAATAATATTGATAACGGACAGGAGGGCGACGGGGACTTGCCTCCGCAGAGGGTGATATCAAGGATGAGGTTCTGGGCATCGAAGTATTGGCTCATGGAGCAGTTTGTGGAAGGCCAGTTCCCCGAGGGGGTGCCGAGTGTCGAAGTGTCGATCGAACTGGAGTTTGAGCTGATAGAGCTTGGGACGTTGGCGCGCGGGAAAAACCAGATCCTTGAACAGAAAGTCAACTTGTGACAAAGTATAAAATTCATAGCTTGCGGCTTACGAGATGCCAGTAGATGCGAACTCAGTAACCCATACGCCTCCACCTGCGGCTGCGAAGCCTGCGCCATACGACGCAGGGTTGTTGTCCATAACGAGGCAACCCTGATTGTCGTTTGCGAGGTAGGAGCAGTCGGTCGAGGTCTGCGTCGACGTCGATAGATCATTCGCACCAACAATGGTGCAGCCAGGTAACGTGTGCAGTCCCATTTGGTTGATTGTTTGGAGGTTAACACCCTCAAGAGTGTCTATCTCACTGTGAAGTATCTTTCAACAAAACAAGTCTAGATGATGATCAAAAATTAGATCCACCCTCCAGCTGGCCAGTTTGGTGATTGAGACCACCTATTGAATGATATGTCGGTCATTATTTTAAATTTTCTTTTGTTTAATTAAATACCATGCAGGCCAGACTGAGCACTAGAAAGAGAGAGAGAAAATTAGACAAAATATGATTGTAGTAAGTGCTGTCTGGCTACGCACGCCATACGGCAAATGATACATGTCTGCGACCCAGACACTGCCGACTCCATAACGATCGTTTGAGAAAATGCGAACAGTGTTTCTTTTCTGGTTGTACGGGACAGTGGAGGTATTATCGACCTTGATTATGGCGTGGTTGGTAGTGGAGTCTACATATGCGAGTTGATCTGCTGCAGCGTCGGCCGCTGAGACAAAACTGGTAAAACCGACGAGAAGTCAGAAGGTAGTCATCAACTAGCAAAGTATCACACACATCGTGTCTCCGTTCGTGAGGTTGTCGTCTGTAAGAAAAATTGAATGCCAAAGTCAATCCATCGATCGATGGTCACGCACAATGATTATAGAAGGTCCAGTCATCAAAGAACGTGGTACCTGCATACGCTTTGACGATATCGTAAGAAGTGGCAGCAACGAATGGAACGACTAAAGTGAAAGCGAAGATATTTGTGGACCGCATTTTTCGTCGATTCGTGAGGTAGTAGTGGGAAGTAAGGGTGGTGAGGGCTGCGCGGAGGGTTTTGACATTTTCTTCGTTGTGGAGTATAGATTTAACCCGAGTTAAAAATAGACCCTTGCCGCAGACGTACTCCATGGGCCATGGCAGTCCATCGCCGCAGTGATAGAGAACAAGAGTTAGGCTATTTTTATCCTTCAACAAGAGGATCGTTGCAAGGTAAAAAAAAAGGGACGCCTCATCCAAGAGGGTTGCCCAGAGGCGCTTAGACTAATATAGTCATTCAGTGACGGTTGGTGGGCATTGTAGCCCAGAACTGCAGATACCCTTAGGACACCGTATCAGGATGGCAGAAATACCAGTGAATTTATGTTGGGACACATGTCCACTTGCGCAGCGCTCATCATGCCGTCGGTAAAAGCCGCATAAATTTGAGCTCCACTACTCGGCAGGGCCGAGTGTGGCGTGTCGCTCATTGACCGGACGTTCACTGTCAGAGCCACGTCGCATTGATTTATTATCCGAAGGGCTACTGTCATTTCAAAAGAACCTCCTCATTTTTTGGGCACGTACTTGGCGTGGAAGGAGTTGAACCAGATGGTAAAAGTCTTGTTGATAGATCTTTCTTCACTGGCGAATACTAATTTAGCCCGAGTTAAAAATGAATGTGGCCCTCTATTATCGCAGTGATATCAATGATTGAACTATTTTTATCCTGCAGAAAGAGGATCGCTGCAACTGATCTGCGGAGACTCAGGGCCACAGCATTACATAGAATTCTGCCTGGTCAAGTTGAAAGTTCCAAGGATGTACTCAGTGCTGCAACTCTCTTGGGCGAATCTGAGGCAGACCTTTTCTCTTGCTTGAGGACAACTGCGCTGTATCAGGTGGGTACCTGTAGTTGACAAGATGTCCTTAGTGGCATGTCACTTTAGAGCCTGGCGTTGCTGCGCACGCCACAAGGTTGATCTCTTCCCCAATCTCAATTTCCACACGATGTCTCGGGCCAACAACGGCGCATGCTTCCTTCTCCTGCAGCTAGGCCTGTGCACCCTTACTGGACGCTGCGGCATTATGGTCGATTAGATTAATAGCCTTCTTAGACCTGGTGCATCACACAACTCCCCATACCCCAGGCTGGCGAAGAACCGTAGTAAGGCGAGATATTTGCCAAGGCCTATATCTGGGTGATAGGTAGATGCAGTTACGACATGTTTTCGTTGAGGCAGAGGCTGCGCGTCGAAGTGAAGGCAACAGATTGTAGTGCATATCATAGGTTTAGAGATGCATGGTGAATTAGGGAATATCTTGCGTGAAGTGCTCAATGGCTGGGGGTTTGTCGCGTAGTTATCGTGCGCGAGACCACGTTCGAGAATTCTCTTCAGAGTGATATGAAGAGTCCTCTAAGCGCCTGAATCAATGATGTAAATTGGGATTGTGTGCACCGCCCCAAGGGCCAACAGCGCTCGGCTGCGCAAAAGATTGGAGGCTGAGAACTTGGAAGTTTCAGGGATATACGCACGTCGCTAAAGTGCCTGACATGCACACGAGTGCACATCATGAGCCAGGCTGAGCCAGGTCAGCTTGCGCGGCAAGGGGGCCGCCTGAGAAATAGCTGCAGAGCCACTAGTACTGGAATTAGGCATGCGAAGTTTGATAGAATTCAAGGTGAATAAATAACACCCTTGTGGGACGTGCATTGACGTAGGCAGGTAACATGATTTGTATTGATGCGGCTTGAGAATTTACCACTGCCAGCGCGTGCTCCACCACGACGCGTTCATCTTTCCACAGCTTCCTATGCCTAGCAGGAACGAAAAACCCAATCCATCGTGGCGTATGGTGGGCAATTTAGGTGGCAGCCGTCGGCGACACTACTGGGTCCTTTTTGGTGTCGTTATAATTGTCCTCTTTCTTCTCACACACTCTGCGAGCGTCACCACATCAGGAACATCGACCGACTCCCAGATAGACTCGGAAGTCAAGGAGATCAGCTCTCAGACCCTCTCGGAAGCCGAGGAGACCAAGACCCAGCCGGAAGTCAAGGTGGCCAACCCCAAGACCCACTGGGAGGATCCTCCAACGTTCGAAAAGCTGAAGCAATGGGAGCGCGACTTGCCACAGCACAATCTTGGCTTGCCATTTCCCGAGGGGAGAAATGGGCGCTATGTGAAGTTTTCGAATCAGGTGAAGCGACTTGGGTGGAACAATGCTTTCAACGAAATGTGCGTCGCAGATTTTTTGCTCTCACTTAATTTACTAACTCATAGTAGTCTTATGAACACACATCTTGCATACGAGTCAAAGCGCGCGTACGTCTTCCAGCCATATGTCTGGAACGAGGACCATTATTCGTGGCCGCAGTCCAAATTCCGTAACCAAGAATTCCCCCCTCATACTCCTCTAAACGCCATTATTTCTGGCCCTTCTGCGGGTGGTCCATGGGACGTCGGTGACAACGCCCCCCGTTCCATTTCTGAACAGTGGTTTGATGTCGTTTGTCCTGAGCATGAGCGCCGCATCATCAACACACGCGAAGTCAAGCCTATGATAGGCTCGTCGGATGGTCTTGACATATTCAACTACTGGAAAGAGCTGCTCCTCAAGGCTACTGATCGGTGTATCGAGATCGAGCCAGAGGAGTATCAGAAGGACTTTTACCCGCAAACGTTCGACCTATGGTTGTGGGGCAGCGAGCGCGTCAGGTCCCTCTGGCCTAGCTTCTCCAAGTCACCCACATCCCGCCTGCTGGAGCCTTCACCGATCGTGGTATCTGCCGTTGAGCGCAACGCTTACCTGTTCAACCCACGCGGCCCACGGCCCAACCACCCCACATCGCGCAACCCGTATGACCGTACGCTCGCGATCCACGCACGCCGCGGGGACTTCAAGGAGGCGTGCTTGCACCTTGCAAAATGGAACTCGACGTTCTACAGCTGGAACCTGCTTGAGGAGCTGCCTGATGCATTCCCCCCACCCCCTGGGGGCGAGGAGGGTAACAACACGCCGGAGAATGTCCAGAAGTACCTGGAGCACTGTCTGCCCACGTTTGAGGACATTGTGAGCAAAGTGCGGGACTCGCGTTACGAGTACTTGAAGGATTCGAAGAAGGGACATAAAACGCTGGATATCATCTACCTGCTGACGAACGCAGAGGGCGAATGGTTGGATCAGCTCAAGGCCACACTGAAGGAGGATGGGTGGCACACGATTGTCACGAGCAAGGATTTGGAGTTGGACCAGGAGCAGACGGAAGTCAACATGGCTGTGGACATGGAGATTGCACGGCGGGCGGCTGTCTTCATCGGCAATGGCGTACGTCAATTTTTTTTATTGACCGTTGTCTGGTAACTGACTTTGTTTTATGCAGTGGTCCTCGTTCACAAGTAACATTGTTCACAAAAGACTGGTGGACGGAAAAGAACCAATCAGCTGTCGCTTCTACTGATTGAGTATTGTAGACTTGTAGCGTGGAGCATTACTTTAATTTCGATGTATTAGAGAGTATATTTATGAGAATCTGGTGGTGGATACAGTTGTGATGGATATAAAAACACGGCGTCGGTCAGCGGAGACCCACGTGTGATCAGACTTGTCCTTCCCACCGTTCCTCTCTCCTCACGACACTCCTTTCTCAGACAATCCGCTCCAACCCTCTGCGGCCATGGAATACGACCGCAAATCTGCTGTCTCCTCCTTCTACGGAGCCCGCAAAAATTCGCAGGATGCACTCAACCACGATTTCCCTCCGGCTGGTCGACCGAGAGATGACACTTCGTCATTCTTTCACCCGGAGCAGCAGCCCCGCGGCACCAATGACATCCTTCAAGGTGGTTCTATCGGCACAGCGGGGTACAACAGTCGCTCCTTTGCCCATGCCGGACGAGAGGAACCACTCAAGGGCGGCCGCGACGAGGAGGAAGCTGGAAACGGGGTGGGAGAGGCTATCTGGGATGTGTACGCCGATTTCAATAATGCTGGCCCAAAATATAGTTCTGCCTTTGGAACAGCAGAAAAAGGGTGCGTTCTATCTTGCTTGATATTTGCAGGTCAATGAGAAACAAGCCCTGTATACTAGGTATCACCAACTGCGTCCGACAAAGCACGATGACGCCGATGGCCCCTCGAATCCTGTTGAGATGGTAACAGTCCCTGCACTGGGCCCAGAGTGGGGACGGTCGGAAATGCGTGAAATGACCAAGGCTGGGCGACGGGAGAAGAAAGCAGACGTGCGGCGTGAAAATCTCAAGTCGTGGAATCGTGGTGAGAGAGGTCTATGTGGCAAGTACTTTACAAAGAAAACCCTCGTCTTCGTTGTTTTCGGCTTATGTGCGGTGTGAGTTTGGCATGTCTATCCATTTACTTGGAGCTTATCCTAGGTAACCAGAGTCGGCGTCGTACTCGGATTCACGATACCACGGGTGCCTGCGTTCTCATTCAACGACAATACGCCGCTGGTACGCGCGACAGGAGACTGGAACTCCTCAGTTCCGACTTATTTCAACCGTGTCCCAGCCAACTTTTCCTTCCCTGCATTTGCCTCCCTGCAGGTGAACACGGATGACAACTACCTCCCTATCCATTTCTCCTACCTTCATGCCAGCGTCTATGACCTCAACACATTCAACCTGGTGGGCACGGGCGATTGGGGTAAACACACACTTCCCGCAAAATCGTTCCCCGAAATTCTTGTGCCCCTCAACTTCACATATCTTGCGTTGAACAGCTCTGACCAGACTTGTATGTGCCCGTTCTACTCTGAGAGATTCACTATCTTACCGTGTTTCGTAGGGGCAAACTGGTATAACGCGTGTAAGAGCAAATCGTTATATACTGACGGCTCTCGCCCTCGTACGTTCATTCTATCTCTTACTGTAGACATGATCCTAATTTATCCTCACTAGCTCTCCAATTCCGGCTTGTTCTCGAAATGGGTATCGTCGGCCTTATCAACTCGCACTCAACGTCCACGCAAATCACAGATGCCGACTGCCCCATCGAGCTATCACCCTCAAACTCTTAAACTCCCCTTCACACCCTCAATCTTCCATTATATCCTGGATCGACGCCCCTCATCTATCGTCTGAATGGACTTCATGCCCCCAGCCTATCTCGCATAACATATCATGCCCCACCATTCTTTAAGTACTGCTGCACATTAAACCTTAACGAACATTATTAATATTTGCTGTATCTTTCTTTCAATTCGCCATGGCAACTGAAGACGTTTTTACATCTTCCACAGAATCTGAACACTGTATTAGTCAAAGCATATTAACATGAACTAGCCCTGCGTGTATAGCGCTTAGAATTTGGAGCTGGACCAGACTACAGCAGGATTTCGTGATGGCTGACACCAGGGCAATTGACGCGCCCCCATTGTGGCTGACATTTTTTCTGGAGTTTTGCTCATGGGTTGGCTGACCTTTCCCCCAGCCTGGTACCACTTCCTACCCTATGATGCATCACCGAAAGTCCTCCCTAGAAGTTTCGGACCGACGTTCAACACATTTCCGACGCAGGTCGAGTGGCCATTCCAGGATCGTCAGCAGTTCGACTCAAGAAGAAGATGAACATCTGCTTAGTAGGATCGATTCTGATTCCGAAAGTGGCGACTCTGAAAACGAGGAAGATAACGACAATGAAAACCCTCAAATGAATGAAAACACTGTTCTGCTAGTCTCACACTCCCACGAGTCGGGTCCGTCTGCTATCTTGCCATTTGCTCCTGCGTTTGAGAACCGGTCAATTGCGCTCCATGCGTGGGACGGAGGGCACGCAGCAGAATCCAGCCCGATCCCGCTTACCCCGCGTCCGGAAGATCCGCACCCATATCCCGAAGCCCTTTTCTGTAGTACTTCCACGACATCAGCTCACTCAGCCCACACCGCAACGCCCCATAGTCCAATTTTGAGCTCAAGGCTGCCTACGCCCGATTACACCAACCCCAAAGCGCGCATCCCACGGCACTCCATCCGTTCCTTTCTACCACGGGGCCTGAGCTTTGCATCCTTCCACATCCCGGCAAGATCCTTCCTCTCGACAACCTCGACCCCCTCATGCAGCCGCCCACAAAGCGTGCGCGCAAGGTCCGACCAGAGCACCAGTATCACGCGTTCAACATTCTCCGATCATTCTACGCACAGCACCTCCTCGGTAGACACCGGCCGTGCCTCGCTCATTCAATCGATTGGCACTACAGACAGATTCACAGACAAGTGGCCCGCACCGGCTTCGGTCCGGAAAGTAAACCTACGCGGTGGCGCGCTCAATGAGGCGATGGGGCTGGAGCTCTCGCAAGTGATCGTGGCGGCGATGGAAGAGGGCTCGGGGATATGTCTCGACACAGATAATGGTGTGCAGGGGTGGTCCGTGTTCAAGTGGGTGCTCCTGTTGAGTGTGTCGATGGTGTTTGTATATGGGGTTACTGGGCTAGTGTGTGCGATTATGACATGGTTCAGAAGTAGGTGTTTTCTTTTCATTAGAAATACGCATAATCTGATTCACTTGCAGCTTGGGACAAAGCCGACGTCATGCGTGTTGTAGATGAAGATGTATTGACTATCATCACCCTAACAGCTTCGATCCTCGTTTTCACGGCTCTTGTCGGGCTGTGTGGTGTTTTCCTAAACTCTCGCCCCATCTTGGCAACATATACACTCCTCCTCTGGCCTGGGCTTGTCTGTATCCTTTCCATCGGCTACGCCAGCTACCGCCGTGTAACGTTCGCGCTCGACCACAAACTCAACCTCGAGTGGAGCCAGTACTATACCCCTCTCGGCCGGCTTCTAATCCAGAACTCTTTACATTGCTGTGGCTACTACAACACCTTACATGCAGGCACGCCGAGCAGCAGATGCTATCCGCGGGCTCCACTACCTGGGTGCAAAGGGAAGCTATACAGGTTCGAGAGTGACAATCTGGCTACGATATGGTCTGCGGCTTTCGCGCTTGCCCTGCTGCATATTGTGAATATATTTGTGGCGCTGCTGTGCGCCAATCATCTGACCGAGCCTTTCGGAGGAGGCATCACACCGAAGCAGTATCGGCTGACAGGCAAGGACGTCAGGGCAGATGCGGAAAAAATACTTCGAGATCTAAGCGCCTATCCTGATAGGCTTCCGGGGACAGCTGGAGCACCCCAGACGCGTGGCTTCCGTGGAGAATGATGAAATATCAACGATTGAATTATAGCTCGTATCATATATAGCAAGCACTTCTCGACGACATAAGTCCTCTGCAACTATTTATAATATTAAATATGGAATTTTCAAATCTGTCAAAGTACGTACAAGCACATTTCCAAGAAGTCGTGTTTATCGAGTGATCAACCAGTACAGAACCAACTTGAATTGTGAATCAAATGTCGAATGAGAGTCATGATACACATGGGCGTTTAAAGACCATAAATAATCATGGTAGGCAGGTAAACAGGTTTAGGAGCATCTGGTGGTACTTTCGTGGTCACGATGTATCCCTTCCCGAAAACACTGCACGCACCATAAGTAGCTGGAGAACCTTTTTCAGCGTCCGGTGCGTTACCACCGTTCATAATCTCAACTTGGACAATCTGACATGCCGAGGGAACGAATGAAGGAGAAAAGGCAATATATTCGGTGGAATCTGTGTCCTTGCTCGAAGATAACACAACCAAATCCCATGGCTGATGCGATGTCCATCTCTTAGACGCTTGACGTCGTTGACGTATCCTTCTGCATGTAAACAACACTGCAATGCCTGTAGTTATCGACAGTAAAGTGACAATCACTGTAACAAAGGAGAAAAGGATAAGTCTTTATCCCCAAAAAAAGAAATTCTCGTTACATGCAGATAGGAAAAGGCTGAGCGAGTCGGGGTCGTCGGAACGTCGATGAAACATCGTGAAAGTCTTGGAAGGAAGGAAACTTGAGTAGGAGGTAGGAGACGATGCTATCTGATAACAGACATCTCCCTATTTGAAGTATTTGAAGGACGCGCATTGAGCGGCAGTCAGTCTAGGATGACAGGAATCAATCAGAAACAGTAGTTCTGAGCAGTCCTCTTTTCGGAAAAATAGCTCGAAAAATTAGTGTCACGATAAGAAGCACGTTACATAGCAAAGGGCAAGGAAAACGTTTTTAGTCCGAAGCGTAATGACCTCTAACAGCAGCACTGACCTGGTTGCTGTGAAGACAAGTTACTTTCGGACAGCTTACTGATGCCACATCAAATCATGCATCATGCATCATGAGCGGTAAGTCGTGACAGGCGGTGCCACGGTAGCCCCACGCACCGAGGCGCAGCTGTACAGCCAGTTATCATACTTAATAATATGCATACAAGCAACGTTTTCGAGTGCGAAGGGGTTAGGCTTCCTGTCGAGGCAAACGACTACGTGAGTCGTCACGATATACGCACACAGATGGGCCACCTGGGCCACACAGTGATTTTCCCGATTAAAGATAGCGTTCTATTTAGCATGTAAAAATTACAAAGACTATACTATACTGTATAAATCTCCATTAATCAGCGAGATTTGAGTAGGGTATAGAATTTTTTTTTGGCAAGTATAGATATATAAATTGGGATCATCTCAAGGACTCGCAGGGATTGTCTGGATCGGAGGCAGATTGGATGGCCCCGGAGCACGCGTTTGACTCTGCTCAATGCCAGCCTCACGCTTTTCAACAGTATTATAGCAACGTTTTAATCCCACAGCAGGAGAATCTAATGGTACCGGTTCAATTAGACATGTGCTGAAGACTAGGGGAAATCGCGCGACAGACCTGCGAGCAATCGTCCCTTTTCCTCAGTGCGGAGTCTAAGGCATAACCACCTGTCCCAGAGTGCCAGGGCGTAGAATACAAGCATGAAAAGAATAAAAATAGGTGCATCTTCCAGGAAAGTTAGATCCAATGCAGGGACTAGTGGTGGTATGAATAAAACTTACTCTGGTAGGGATAAGCGCAGGAGGCTTCAAGTTGGGTAGCACCATCGTCTAGTTGACTTGCGGTGAAGTTATGGACAGGGATTATCATCTTGACAAGCAATAGCTCACTTCAACAAGAATTTGGGTGGAGAATCGAGGCTTATGGGTACGAAGATGAAATTCACAGCATTATCGAAATCGGGAGAATAGCAGTACCAGCCCCGAGGGCCGGCAATGGAAATGAAGGTTAGCGCTGAGAGTTTGATTCAATGCTGTGCTAGTGCTGCGGCCTTCCCATACTTATTTCACTAAAACCAGCGCTCGCCCGTCTGACATAAAATGAGACGAATAATGTGATACGCAGAACTAGATATATTATGAGATAGGTGAGAGTGTTCGAGGATGTAGAGAGGTTTGATAAAATGTCTGAGCATCACCCAGTCGAATTGAGGACGATGGTAAGATCAGACTGGGTAGTCGATTCAACTCGACATTCGGCAATAAGATTGTAGGCAGCTGTGAACTGAGTGCAGGTATGCATGCAGAGGCTGAAGACGAATTAGCGGAAGAGGGAGCGAATGGGGTGGCGAATAGTGATGAATGGATAAATGACATTTATCGGGGTGGGCAGTATCCATGGGTGAGCACGTTCTATACTGGTCGAAGAACAGGTATCCAGGGAAATTGGGTGTGCGTAGTAGGCCACCTCAACGGGAGGAATGTTCTTGCGTCTCTCGCGGTGCCGTAGGTGGTAGTAACGTAGGTAGACACTTCTGGTTTGGGTGTGGGAGACCTGCCAA
>JABCKI010005978.1:0-20961 GCA_018282025.1 Sphagnurus paluster
TTATTACAGGTTTGTCCTGTGAAATAGTTTTTCCGAGAGCCATTTTATTTGAGTGTCTCGAGGAGTGGTGAAACACTGTATATTGTGTAGCGTCTGTCGTGTCATTCGATGTTTACCGTACTGGTTTGGAGGACCGAGACGCGAGTTGGAACATCGTCCGCATTTCAACCTACATCTCATCATAATAGACGATGACAACAGGCACTGAGAAAAATGAATCCGAGTCTCATATGGTACGATACACAAAGCATGCAACAAGGAAATTATTGTGTTTGGGCACCATAACCTCGGATACCCTCCGCAAACGACCATGATGTCTCTAGACGGCGAGATTCCGAGATAGAGATCCCTCGTGCTGTAATCGTCGCAACTTGATACTAAAAAAGCAAGTGATGAGGTTTAAGGATTAAAACAAGCGATGAAAATGCGCTTACCTTGTCGATACTCCGAGCGTCGCGGTAGTAAAGCACCTTCATACTCTGCTCTAGGATTTTGAGGGCATCTTCTGCGGTAAGAATGTCCTCCTTTCCTTCGACAGCCGTACGCAGTAGTGGTTGGGCAATATGTGCGCCATAACCTGTTGCTAGAGTCGACGCGGAATATGTAGTTCCCAACAGATCGACAAACGACAAGAACCTGCGAGGCGGCAAGACAAGATTAATTTTCCAGATTCTAATGAGATAATTCAAGGCAATCAGTTACCTTTTACCATCCTTGACACCGCCAACAAGGATGGCGTTCCAGAGGGGATTCATCTTGGAGCGGCGAGCGTACATAACTTGGGCGAGGTACTCGTGGATCTCGGCGGGACCTAGCGAATGGCCATCCTGCGCGGTAAACTCGTCGATTATTAGTTCGTCGAGCATCGCTTGGATGTACTGGAAGTCGGACATATCGCCGCCTGCGCCAATTACGGTATGTTCGCCGACGGCTTGGAGACGCTGCATATCCTTGAAACGAGCGAGAGAGCCATAAGATGCTGGGGGGAATGAATAATAAATTGCGAAGGGCCAGATAAAGACTGACCAAGGTTGTCGGCGGCCATCATGATCCCGTCCTTGAACTTGATTGCCAGTACGCTGGTTCCAGTAACTATTGGCTGTCTATCAGCAGTAGGGCGTTAACCATTTCCCTTTGAGAGATGATGATGGAATTTGCGGACTGTGTGTGCTGGATGCCGGCAGAGAAGGCATCTTTGGGGCCGTTATTGGGTCGTTGGGCGATAGGATACGTTCCATAGGCATCGTAGGCGTCGTTTCTCTGAAAAGTCAATTTAATCGTGGTGATTTAGAGTGATTAAATGTAAGACTTGCTGGACGACCCCAGTTTGTAGGGAAATGGTCCATGATAGTCGATGGCAGATGCGAAACGACGAGACGAGACGCGCAAGCGCTTGTGGGACGCGTATCGCTGACGTAAGCCTGCTTGGTCGGACTCGGATCCGCGCCACTCCCCAGGCAAGAAAACTTTCGCTTTTACAGCTGTTTTTGGTAATCCTACCCATTTATCCAAATAAACTATGGATAAGGATAATCGCGATGACTTCAATTTTGCCAAATTGTCAGATCTCAAGTTGCCAGTGACGTTTCGGATGTAAGCACCAATTTTACTCTCTGTACATTGTAAGCCTAAAATAGAAGAGAAAGCTCTCAGCTAGAAGGAACTCGAAGGCCTCGACAGTTCACAGAGCTGCTGGAGAATCCAGAGCTTCGTTTCCACGGCGTTCAATCTTCGTGCGTGTCCTTTCCTCCACCGTGCAAGTTTTGCAATAACTTTCGGCTCAAGAACGCTTTCAGATCTATATGTTACATGCCAGCTCATCGCTGATAATAAACCGCTTACAATACCATTCCGAACGTCCTTTAAACCGTTCAAGAACAATTATACGTCCGTGCAGTTTCCTAGCATGTTTCGTCATCTGACAATATGGCACTTAGCTGGAATGAATGGATATCACTCCCAATACGCTATTGCGACCTACCTCTTAACTCGCATATTACATTCACGGTCTGGGATATCGCTGGATCTCGAGCTGCAGCGCCAGTTGGAGGATCGACATTTCGGTTATTTGGAAAGAAGTGGCACGTTATTCGTTTTTCATCAACGATCTATCCCTAAATCTTCACATCAGGACCCTTCGAAGAGGAAAACATCGACTATTACTCTGGCCAGGCGTTGAAGCAGATGGGTCGGTTGAGACAACCACTCCCAGTAAGCTAGAGGCTCGAGATGAGATGGGACGATTAGAGAAGGTGTGTGAGACTCACTGCTACTTCTCTTCGCGACTCATTTGCTCCTTCAGCTTGTCAAAAAGTACGAACGTGGTGACTTGCCTAAATCAGACTGGCTGGATAAGATGGCCTTCCGCAAGATGGAAGAGATACACGCCGTGCGTCAAAACCTTACCACCCTCGTATTTTTGACTAATCCAGAACCACAGTTAGAGACGGAAAAGTCGGAAAACTTATTCCTTTACATCGATCTACCCCGCTTTGACTTCCCTGTGGTATTTAATGAACCAGTGAGATCACTATATTTATACAATGCTTCATCCTGACCGTGTTCGCAGGAATTCCATCCGCCAACATTCACTCCACCACCTATCCCCGTGACACCCCAAGCGCATGCCGCGTCGTCTTCTTTTGCGACCGATTCCAATCTATGGAGCATCAGCGATCCCGATGCTATGCGGGAAAATCCTGTTGAGGATAAGCATCGGCGACTTGTGCGAAGTCATCGCAGCAGCCCATATGATCGAGAACTGAAACCTAATGCGAAAATCCGTGACGAGCTTGGGGTAAGTACTTTGCAAGTCGAATCCTTCTTTGTCTTACTATTCATATAATAGCTAATTCTTAAATACTCGCCAAGTCAACCTCTGAACTCGGAAGAAAAGGATCTCATTTGGAAGTTCCGCTTCTACCTTGCACGCGACAAGCGCGGGCTCACCAAGTTCCTCAAGTCTGTGACATGGCGTGACCCATCAGAGGTCAAACAAGCTGTGGAAGAGCTCCTGCCGCAATGGACAGAGATTGACACTGACGATGCGCTAGAATTGCTTGGACCAGGGACGGTGGATTCGCGCGTGAGGGCGTTTGCGGTAAAGCAGCTGACGCGTGCGGACGATGATGAACTATTGCTCTATCTCCTACAGCTCGTGCAGGCGCTCAAGTTTGAGAGTGCGGCAAGTGAACAAAGGTCTGCTCGTTCGACAACCAGTGCGATATCATACGAGGACAGTGGCCTGACGGACTTTCTCATTACGCGGGGCGTGGCCAACCAGGTGTTGGGAAACCGGCTGTACTGGTATCTCATGGTAGAAGTGGCACTCGAGGATCGAGTCATGGCAAAGATGTATGGACGTGTCGTTTTCAAGTTCATGAACAAAATCCTTGAGGTCTTTAACCTTCCACTTTTTTGTATCGTTCACTGACACACACACCAGGCTCCCAATGGCTCCGAGCGGCGTGAGCTGATGCGACGGCAAGGCCTACTTGTTGACACACTCTCTAAACGTGCGCGCGAGCTTCGCACATCCAAGGACCCACGTCCCAAGAAGATCGAGAAGCTTCGTTCCCTGATTTCAGACTCGAAGAACAATCTTGCGTCTATGCCACCGCTACCCTTGCCTCTGAACGCGCGCCTCGAAGTCACCGGCATCATCGCTGAACGCTCATCCGTGTTCAAGTCAAACCTCTACCCTCTGCTCCTGTACTTCCAGTGCGTGGATGGTACGGAGTATCCTGTGATCTTCAAGGATGGAGACGATATGCGTCAGGACCAGCTCGTTATCCAACTGTTCACCCTCATGGATCAGCTGTTGAGGAAGGAGAATTTGGATCTCAAGCTAAGCCCGTATGACGTGCTCGCAACGGGGCCCCTGCAGGGAATGGCCCAGTTCATTCCAAGCAAGACGATAGCGGCAATCGTCAGCGAGTACGGTAATTTGTTGAATTATTTGAGGGTGAATAATCCGGATGAGGGAAGTGTGGGAACCTCTGGCGTTGAACCTAGTGTCATTGACACCTTTGTTAGAAGCTGTGGTATGTTCAAAATTTCTATTTAGTGCATTTCTATTTAGTGCACAAGCGTTGATTGCACCTCTAGCTGGATATTGTGTCGTAACCTATCTGTTGGGTGTTGGTGATCGACATTTAGATAATCTATTGTTAGCGCCCGACGGTCACTTCTTCCATGGTGTGCCAGATGCCCTTCAAAGAAATGCAGCTTCTGATCCTTTAACCAACAGTTGATTTCGGTTATATCCTCGGTCGAGACCCAAAGCCTTTCCCGCCGCCCGTGAAGGTGTGCAAGGAGATGGTCGACGGCATGGGCGGTGCGCAGTCCCCGCACTACGCACGCTTCAAGAACTTCTGCTTTACGGCATTCAGCATCCTGCGAAAGAGTGCAAACCTCATCTTGAATCTCGTAGCATTGATGATAGAGGCGAATATTCCGGATATCAAACATCGCGATGTGCACGAGCAGATCCAAGAGAAATTCCGCTTGGACCTGACAGAGGAGGAGGCGATCAAGCACTTTGAGGCGCTCTTGAATGAGACATCATATATTACGGTCGTACTGGATCGGATCCACGATTTGGCGCAATATTGGAGAAGTTGATCATACATTGTACTCTATATCATCCATATTTTTAATGAATCGTTCACCTGATCTTTCTACGATTTCTTTTTTTGTAAACATCTAAAAGTTTATGGAATCACTCACCACTAGCTGTGGTACATATGCCATATTTCCAAGTAATACATGGCCACGGATGGGTTGGTCAAAAGGGAGTTGATCAGTCCGAAAATCATGAAAGGTACTCTTTGATCCAATGTTATTCTTTCGCTGTTGCTCTGTTGCTCTCCAGACCAGTCTTTACTGATATGGTGCAATGTCGAGTTTGAGAGGCCTCACCTCCCTGGTGGATTAAAAATTACGATGACTTCGTTGGATATTAGCAAAGACATGGGGGCACCGCGGATTGAACGCGGGACCTTCAGAATCCAAACTGCTTCAGTCTGCTGCTCTCCCAACTGAGCTATGCCCCCTACACGTGGAGTGGACGACAACACATCTGTGTCAGGGCTGTTTAGAGAAATGTTCAGAAAAAATGGGGGCACCGCGGATTGAACGCGGGACCTTCAGAATCCAATGTACTTCAGTCTGCTGCTCTCCCAACTGAGCTATGCCCCCGGATGTCCTCATTTTACCAACAGTACCCCTGGTACTAGAGGGCAAGTCTCCCTATCCCTGGTTTATTCAGAAGTGTGGTGTTTTAGTACATTATCGTCGAGGAGCACATATTATATGACAGCTCTATATCTTCAGTTCCTTCAGGAGATGTAAAAATTGGCGGAATGTTTGAAGTTGTCCAGAAGCATAGCGTTCGTAGGTTGGTTCTTGATCAAACACGATTTCTGCGGTCTTGATCTGATAGGCAGTAAGCAGTCATTCAAAGCTAGTAGGGCCACTTTTATTTATGCGCACAAGAATATCAGCTGTGAGGCCCTTGATGGGCGAGGCAGAGCTACGGAAACGATGCATCCGGTAAATCATGTTGCCCAACATTGGGACTGGCGTGTCCGAAGTGCTCTAGAGTAATACGTAGTAAGGAATGAAGCACAGACATGTGGAACTTTGGGCCCACTTACATGGAGCTCCTCCGGGTAGGGCCAATCTTCCGTCCCTTGCTCTGCCAGAGGCTGATCTTTTATGACCTTCGGATCTAAAATCGCCCTCAAAGGATGTGTGAAGATGCATGCAACTTCGTTCAATTCCGCTTTGAGTTCTTGAAGCAAACTCGGGCGGGTCAACACAGCGACCACAGGTGTGACGACTATCTTGTATATCGAGATGGAAGGCTCGAGAAGAACGACAGTGTGGACGTCTGGCGAGTTAAGAGGTAATCCGACCTCTTCGGAAGCCTCACGATACTATTTCTAGATGTTGGCAGTGAAAGAAATGCATTAAGAACAAGTACTCACGGCAGTCTCGATCAGGTTTGCGTCACAATCATCCACTCTGCCTCCGGGTAATGCAGTCTGGCCTGGGTGTGTCCTTAAAGTCTTGGATCGGGTCGTCAGTAAGACGCGTAGCTCTCCAGCTTGTTCATATAGAAGTATCAGCACTGCTCCCAGCTTAGACTGGGGGTACTTGGAGCTACAGAAAACGTAAGACGCTACGAGCTGGCACGAATCACAGTTGACTGACGGACAGATCGTGTTGTTCTGTTTTATATCTTTGTAATCGAAGAATAAAAGCTTGAGCCTCTTCGGAGAATTTTTCAAGCGCTTCTTGAGGAATTGGAGGGATCGTCAGCTCGGTCATAGATACGTACTGTCAGTGGTCAAGAGCAAACGCCCACATATTATCATATATGTGTGATTACGATTGATCGCGGCATTTCATGTTCAGCTGCCGGAAGTTGAAATAATTCAGTAGACTCTAATATGAGACTACACATTGTTATAGCACTTGCGCCACTCGTCAAACTCAAATATTATTCTAATATAAAATTTAAATAATAGAGAAGGATCTAAAAGATACTTGTATTTTAGAGACGTATCATCTGCCTTCCTGATCCATGTTCCACTAAAACTCAGTCAGCTTTAGGCAAAGATTCTACGAGAAGTATCATACAATATCGTCTTTGCTTGAAATGACCTGGAATTCGATATCTGGTAAAGAAATTTCAAGGAGGCCCCTGTACTTGTCTAATAGTGCATATCAGTTGCTTGGGGGAGTCGCGAGTACGTTATTTAGATACACTGCGTCCAATATGTCAGATTCATTATGCGGTAATTAAATTTGATGAGATGGAAGTATATGCTGATGTACGCGACTTCTTTTCGCTAGTGTATAGGCGATGATGCACTCCACGGAGTAAGCACTAAGATTTGTGTGCAAATCAGCGAATCATAGTAGAGTCAAAAGAATTAGAATCTAGTACCTCGTTATTGCGCCTTGAATTTTTCATTTTCAGCGTCCAATTCCTTATAACAGCTTATAACTTGAAGTTGTGAATATGCCTCACTATGATAAAAACTCGATTTGCCGAAAAAGATTGTGGCTGAAGGAAGCTCACCCTCTGATTCTAGTCTGCCTTTGTGATAAAGACACACAGAGGCAAGTTGCAATAATCAGCTCAACCATAGCGCCACACCCTCTGGCAGTGTAGGCCTATAAGTAGATGAAAAGTTAGTCTAGCGCGGAACCTTGAAAATAGTTTTGTAGATATGCTACACAGAAAAAGGATCTAGTGCACGCCTCCTCAAGCATGAGAATCAGAGAAAGGTAGCATGAATTTCAACCCCCCAGTAGACAAATGAGAACCTCATTTCTGATTTCATCGTGTGCGACCGAAATCAGATAGCTGATTTTTAAAAAAAGTTAATGCCCTCTGCAAGGCTCGAACTTGCGACCTCAGGATTGCACATCCACGATGCGTCATAACATTACTATGAGACCTGCGCTCTAGCCAACTGAGCCAAGAAGGCTGAATTCCTGAAGTCCAGCGTTGAATATGTTGTGACAGGCTGACGTAAGATACAATTTCCACAACTTTCGGGACCGATCCTTCCACTCGGACTGCACTTGCTGGGTGCTTGCTGCAAGTCGTCGATCGGCTTTCCACGAAATTAACGACTTGGGGCATTATGATGGATGATTTTACGAGATTGGCTCCTCCGCCAACTGCTCAAGTCATAATCGAACCCACCGCACAAGAGTGTCCTTCCGATGGCTTCAACGTGTGTGCGAACTCCCTTTTGTTAAATTCACAACCTAATGAAACAATCTTTTAGTATCCTACATTTCGCCTACTTAACAAGCAGGAACGCGTCAAGCTATCTCCCAAGGTTCTTGAACCAGAAGCGAACACATCTTGCAACCTTCTTGCGACTGCAAATACCAAGGGTTGGTTCACGGCTGCAACAACGCGGGATGACGGTTCTCACAGTGAGTCACCCCCAATTTTGGCTAGAATAGAAAATTTTACATGGCAAAGGTTTAATTTGTTCACCACTTGCCGATCTACGCGCTGCATTTTCAACGAACACGGCCGAGACTTTTACGCCGAAACGAACGCTTTCTGTACGGAAGCCGAACATCCTTGCCCTCGCTGTCAACGATACACGTCTCTTCGTTTCGTTAGAGCACGATGAACTTATGGTGTTTGATACCGAGAAGCTATTCACTCCTGGCTCTGAAGATGCGCAACCGATCTCTCAGAAACCTTCTCAGTCCGGTCGCATACTTCAAGTAATCCCCAATCCTGGAATAGAGCCAAATTTTGCAGATCTCGTAGCGGTGGTCCACTCCAACAAGACTGTCGTACTGTACAATTCAAAGTTGGAATCGAAAGGAGGGTGGGTAGCAAATGACGCTGACGAGAGCTCTGCGCCCGTTTCAGGTACGTTATGGGACATTTCTCTCTCTGTATATTCATTGATTAGCCCTAGTTTCTTGGTCACCGAAGGGAAAGCATATCGCTATTGCGTTGCAGAGCGGCCATATTTTGACTTATCCCCTCACGAGCAAGGCATCAATATCCAAGCATATACCCCCAACTTGCAAACCGCCACTCGTTTCCCTCGACTGGCTTGCGCCTGGGCACACATTTCGCACCAGCTATGCTCCTACACCGGGGACGATGAACCCAGCGCAGCACATTATTTGTGTCGAACCCAAGACACCCACTGCAATATATTACGCTCCAAATCATCCCTTTCCTTTACCGGATCGCCCCTACCAGCCCTTTTCGCTTATTCTTCATAAGTGGGACGAAGATGAGAGTGGCAGCGAGTCGAAATCTCTTGTTGTTGTCGGAGACAGGGTCTCAGTTGACTTAGAGATACTTGGTAGTGTTGGCACGCAATGGCATCAACAGTCCCAAGAAAACCCACTATGCTTACCTCTGGACAGCAAAATGGATGATACTGTGCTTCTTGCTTTACAGGCGGACCTCACAGACACAAAAAACAATGCTCCCATCATGCTTGCATACCTGAATGACGGCACGGTCCAGGCGTGGTACGTTGAGCATACGAAAATGTACCTTGGGATGGTCACCCCTCAAGCTGTGGCGCCGCCGGTTTTTGCTACGACAGCGCCACCATTCGGCCAGTCCGCACCCGCATCCACGCTAAACCAATCTCCCGCCCAGCAACCCACGTTTGGCCAGACTCCTGCGTTCGGCCAGTCTGGCTTCGGACAAGCGTCTACATTTGGAAAGCCTTCTGCGTTTGGACAGGCAGGGACAGCTCAGGCGTTCGGGTCTACTGGGTTTGGCCAGCCCCAGACCTCGGCATTTGGACAGGCCACCAGTAGCGGGACGTCAGCGTTTGGAAAAACATCTAGTACCCCCTCGGCGTTTGGTACAACAATGTCACCAGCTTTTGGTCAGCCTTCTGGTTTTGGAGCTGCTACAAGCACCTTTGGAGGAGATGCAACGGGAGCTGGTTTTGGTGGCGCAACTTCATTTGGAGGTAGTACGACGAACTCTCTCGGAGGGGGGAACACGGCAAGCGCTTTTAGTAATAACCCCCCCACTGGCCCTTTTGGAAGCAGTAGCGTGGGTGGCTTCGGGGGAGGGGGCAGCTCAAATGCATTTGGGGGCAGTGGATTCGGGTCATCGCCTACATCCAACTCATTCGGCAATAGTGCCTTTGGAGCGCTAGCTAATACCACCAGCAACACCAACGCTTTTGGACAAGCTAGTTTTGGCTTTGGAGCTGCTACAGCAACACCCACGACCACTTCCGCCCCAGATATGTCTAGAGAGGCCTCCATGGCTGAACCTGCAAGCTCTTTTGGTGGGATGGGCCTGGGCGAACCTAATGATCCATCCCAGCCGGTCAAATCTGGAGGTATCTTTGGATCTTTGCCTCCTGCTCCGCTTACCACAACAGGGACTTCAGCATTTGGCGCAGGCCCCATTAAACCTGCCACTGGATTCGGAGCTTTCAGTAATTTCCCAAGTTCGCAAGGGAGCACACTATCCGTGTCGGAGCAGCAGCCAACTACTACTCCTATGCCTACACCTCCCACCTTCGGTGGAACAAACACTCCCTCGACATTTGGTCAGCCTTCGTTCGGCGCTCCCTCAACATTTGGTCAACCGTCTTTTGGCCAATCGTCCTTCGGAAAGCCTATGTTGACCGCCTCTACAACGGCCCCTGTCAGTGGAGGGTTCGGATCATTTGCATCCAACAATACATCGTTCTTAGGCGCAGCTGCGCAGCAAGCAGGTAATAGTGGTACGGGCTCTACATTTGGCTCGGCTGCGTCGAAACCAACCGGTGGATTCAGCGCATTCGCCTCGACTACGCCGTCCGCTTTCGGTTCTGCAGCAGCAACACAAACATCATCTCCGCCGGCATCTGGGTTTGGAGCATTTGCATCTACAACTCCTGCATTTGGCGCTACCTCTCCTCAGGAAACATCACCTTTTGGGGCTCCGCAAACACAAACACCTTTCTCGTCTGGTGGATCCAGTCCTTCTGCATTTGGGACCTCGGCACCCCCATTCGGCCTCAATTCTGGTGTGCAGCCGTCTTCACCGTCTGACAAGGAGCCGCTATCCAAGAGCTCAGCAAAGCCTCCTGCCCTCGCCAGGTCCACATCGTCTTCGCCCGATTCCACACCACGCCTCGCAAACGCCACAATCGGCCCGTCTGTACAACCATCGACTACCCCTACTTCTTCCCCTTTTGGCAAGCCAATAGCCCCCAGCTCGGGTGCCTTTGGCAACATACAGACCTTGCCTTCTGTGTTCAAGCCTGCCACTGGCTTCGGTGCCTTTGGGAGCGATAAGGCCTCGACATCCTCGCCATTTTTCAAGGCGAAAGCGGAACCCTCAGCGCCCAACGTTTCAGCGTTTGCAACTGCTCTAGGGACCCCACCAAGTGTTACAGCTCCCGCTACTTCAAGCACCCTAGCATTTGGGACATCTTCTGCATTGGGCGGCAATGTTCGCTCAGCATTTGCACCTGTGGCAACACCAGCACCTGCCAAGACGCCCACCACTGGCGGATTTGGTGCTTTTAGTGGTTCTTCAGCTGGGTTCGGAGCGTTTGCAGGGCCAAAGAAGTCGTTTGGAGAATTGCTAAAAGCTGGTGATACAGACTCAAGCGATCCTGTGAAACCAAAGAGCGAGGATAAACCGAAACCTCTTTCAGCATTTGCACCGATTGCCACCGGGTCATCAAACTTGGTGTTCTCGCCCCCTCAGAAAGAGGAGCCAAAGAGGGAGGAGGAATCCCAGAAAGAAGGTCATTGCTGTTTAGTACACTAAATCCTCGGTCACTGACATTATTCTACATAGTCGTGCGTGATACAAAGGAAAAAGAACCTTTATCCGAAGAAGCTTCATTTGGAAGCATGTCCTTGCTGTCTGATACAAGTTCTTTCGCTGAAGTTGAGAATGAGGAATTGGACGATAACGAGCTGCACTCCGGAAGTGAAGATGCTGAAGGTGAAGCACAAGTTGAGTATGATGAGGAGGGGTCGTTTTTATCTGATGATGTTGAAGACGGAGAGCTATCATCTGAAGACGACTCTCCTCAACTTTCCGATGTGCCAGAAGAGGAGGAGGAGGAGGAGGAGGAGGAGGAGGAGGAGGAAGGAGACGAAGAGGGCAATGTCACAGACCCAGCCACAATTCCATTACCTGCATCTCGGTCAACTTCTTCAACACCACAACCCGAACTCCCCGAAATCAAAGTAACCCCATCGCCACCTCCTGAGCCATCGTCACAAAAGACAAAAGATGAAAGTACTACCCCTCCTGGAACTCCTACGAAAGAGCCTTCGCCTCCATTAGGACGTTCTCCCAGTGTTCCTCCTTCCACACCATTTGGTCTCGGCATGGGTAGACCAAGCACTCGCCCAACTCGTAGCTCTCCACTTGCCAGCATTCCGGTATCTCTTGCTGATGACGACGAAGCACCTTCTCTATCGGCCAAACCACCTCTATCACCGAAGCCTCGGTTCGCCGTTCTTCCTGTACCGGCTGACTCCCCAACAAAGGA
Source organism: Sphagnurus paluster (assembly GCA_018282025.1). Lineage (NCBI taxonomy): Eukaryota > Fungi > Basidiomycota > Agaricomycetes > Agaricales > Lyophyllaceae > Sphagnurus > Sphagnurus paluster. The sequence continues at coordinate 12,036 of JABCKI010005978.1, forward strand.
TAAATTAGAAGAAACAGCATCTGCGAGCAAACAAACGCGACCCAAGACACCACCACTCCTCTCTGCATTTGGTGGTGGCCCTAAAAAATCTGATTCAACACCTCTGACACCTCCGACACCTGCTACTCCCCCGACATCTACCACTCCTCCAACGTCTGCCACTCAGACACCGTCACCTGCACCTGTCAGTCTCTTCGGCAAGTTTACCCCCGCAACCCCAGGGACTCCCTCGGATAGGGAAGCCACCTCCCCACCGGCTCTGAAGCCACTGGCGCATTCAACTCTACCCAAGCCTGTGACCGCCACTGCACCACCACCAGCCCCCGCAGGATTTGGCCTCTTCGGAAACCTTCCTACCCCAGGAGGCCCTGTTAAGGCGACATCCCCACTAGCTGACAGGTCTGCACCCTTCAGCCTTGGTACTTTCACTCTCGGGAAGCCCTCTGAATCCCCTCTATCGACCCCAAGCCCAGCGGTACCGACAAGTCTTTTTGGAAATGCTTCTCCTGTAACCTCTGGAGGCAAAGTGCCCGCGGTGCCGTCTGCGCTCCCCTCAGCAAACCCGCCGGGCAGTGGTAATGTCTCGTCACCCTTCAATCTACACGGATTCAACCTACAAGGAAAACTACCAACCTCCACTCCCGCACAGCACATACCTATCACACCACCTTTCAACTTGTCAGGCTTTTCTCTCAAAGGTAAGGAAGTGGCAACTGGTTTGACGTCTCCGCCGCCGCCCTCGCAGATAGTGCCTGCACAGCCGCAGCCACAGGGGGCCACGGAGGCCGGGATGCAGAGGGAATGTGCGCTTGTTGTCACCGCAGTGAATGAAGATTTGGCACTCGTGCGTATCCTTCCAAACCTTTCATTGAAGGAATTAGTGCTGATCATGGAAATATACGCATCTCACAGCTTGGGCGTATCGCAGAGCAACGAAAGAAGCAACTTGAGATAATCAGGTCGCGGCTTGGCGGGCGCCAGCGAGCAGACCTTTTTGATATCAAGAAATGGTCACCTGCAAGCGCAGTGCTTTTTGGTGAAGTCTTGGTGCAGTTTGAAAAAGACCTTGATGAGCTGCGTGACTTGAGAGAGGCGAAGAGACAAATAATCAGAGAGCTGCACAGCAGCATGCTAAAGGGTGAGTGGTATCTCCGCCTAGGTATGGTGGTATGTGTTCTACTGATGTAACTCATGCAATCCAGCGGGAACGAGAAAAGAGGAGATCAGCCGCTTTAATAAAGCGAAGAATGACAAGGAGTTTGCAAAGATGCTGAAAGCGAGGACACTAGGTCCTGAACATCTTGAGACTCAAACACAGTTGCGCAGGAACATCAGGGTATAATATCCTATCTCGAATTCCTTGCCCGTAGCTAACCCCATTCCGTCCAGGCGATGCGTGATCGCATTCAGAAGCTTGAAGACCATCTAAAAGCGTCGAAAAAGAAGTTGAGTGAAGTGAAAACCGGAAAGCCTGTGTTTAAGTGTGTGAAGTCGAAAATCCTCTTTCAATTTTACGTCTTATTTTAAATTTTAGGGCGCCCTCGTTAGACACAATCAACCGTACATATCGCAATATCGACCTGGCTCTACAACAACAAGGTAGCGACATAGCAGCGCTCAGAAAGCGGATTTCAAAACTCCAAATGGCGCCTCCCATATCTCTATCTCCTAGATTGACCCCAAGTCGAGATGCCCGACTTCCTGATCCCATTGCACGCCCATATAATGTCACCCCACACGTCGCCGTCACCACCGCGGCAGCTTTAAACGCCGAACGTGCTGCCCAAAAGCTCAAGCGCGCGCTACTTGTGGTTCGTAAAGAGCCTCTCCTGAACACTCGTGCTGTTCATGCACCCCCGGCACCCCTCTCCTTCGGTACCCCGCAAAAGGACCCCTCTTCCGCTAGGGAGCTCTTTAAAATCCCCCCTTCGCTCCCTCTCTTCCCCACGACGCCCACGCCCACACCCTCTGCCCATGTCCCGGCGTGGAGTTTCCCCGCAGACGACAGTGGTTCCTCACCTTCTCCATCACCTTCAGGGGGTAGGAGGGGGGCAGGAGGTACGAAGAAGCACAACATCATTCCACTGAAGAAGAACGGGGGTACACCACCCCCACCCCCACCCGCGTCGTTCAGCTGGGGTCCACTGCCCAAGTTTGATCGCCAGGGGGGATCGTTCACGATGGTTGAGGCTGTCAAATTGACGCCGCCGCGTGCTACTTGATGTTATATTATACTGTGGTTACACATGTACGCCTCTCATGCATACATTTTATGTCTCTTGTAGCGCCAATATATCAATTTGAACACGATCAAGATTATGGTACTACAGCTCCAGGCTCCACAGAGCTCCTAGACCCTGAGACTTCGGGCTCTGGTTCTTCTTCCTCTGCATCCTCATGTTCCTCTTCATTGACGCCGTTTGCCTGTGATGTGAGATCATGTGGATCGTAGATGATCGACTCGAGATGTGCGAGTGCCGCCTGCAGAGGTGGTATAGTCTAGTATGGCGCATAGCGGGAATCGTTGATAAAATCACTGCGCACCCTCCCGACTTCGCTGAGCTCCTGCGCCTCGTCGCCTGTGAATGTCTCAAATCCTGACCCGTCAATAAACGCGTCGTCCTCGAACGCGTCATCGTCTCCTGTGTCCTTGTCTGGATGCAGGGCTGCACACATCGATAGCGACTCGAAGATGGGCTCCACTAATAACAAAAATTAGTATGAGAATCTAAACGCAAAAAATCCAGGTGATGTACATGCAGCGCCGTTTTGCGGGATAATCGTGAGCTCGCGCAGCTCAGTATCTTCTTCGGAGTCTTCAGCAGCAGGCGCCGATGGGTCACTCTCGTCAAGTTGACAGTATATCGAGGGTCCATATTCGCCTCGCGATATCGCGTGAAGGGTAATCGCAGGGTACTCGATCTGGAAACCACGCCCAGTCGTCGACATAAAGACGAGCACACTGTTGGGTTGCGAAAAATTGAGATAAGATTAGAAGTGTTGGGTAGGTTTTACCTAGTTATCACGTATAATGAGCCCTGGGCTCCATCTTCATCGTTGAAGCCCTCTACCGCCGGATCCAACTTAATGGTGACATTTTCTTCTTGGTGTCTGAGGATGGGTGGGATGTCGCTAAATGATGCTGGTGTCGAGCCCACGATCGCAAGGTGCTCCTCAGGTGAGGAGAATTTCGGGACAGCATTGATGAGCGTAACTGCAGGCATCGTTGATAGTCACCAAGCCTAACGATGAGTAGTCAAAATTTCGATCTTGAACACCCGGTTTAAGGTTAGGTTTACTGCGAAGTCGATTATATCACTGTCCAAGAGGTAGCGCCGATTCCGATCTTCGACACGATCCCACGCTTCCCCCCCCCCCTCCTGCAGGGGCCAGACGGCTTGCCCGGGTACTTCCTCGGCCATCGATGCCATCAGCTATTTGTCAGTGGGCACGTTTTTGCACTCACCTACCAATCTGCTTTACTTAGTACCTGGTCGAATCCCTGATTCGAATACCTCCCATTTCAAGAACTTTCCCCCACTTGTTGACGGCTCAACGGTGGGGTGCATCCTCTAGACATCTCCGACTATCAATGGCAGCCAAATTCTGTACATAATGTACTTCGCGAAAACCAACATATATCCTTGAATCTCTCTGTGAATACCCCCTATACCCCTCGAGCCTCTGTGGAAGCACGTGTACATGAAGAGGATCAAAGCCCAGACCAATATTACGAGTTAGGAAGTGCCGATGATGGGACGCGTCATGTTCTGTGCCCACGATGTTTCGTGTGGGTTAATCACAAACGCAATGGCCGATCATTCAGCAACTTGGAGGCTCACCAGAAAAGTAATACATATATCGAGGCATCTGGTGTGTGTTTCCGATTGCGCTTCTCGTTATCAGCTAACATCTTCACAGCGAAGTGGGCTATTTCCACAGCGCCGCGCCCTTCTTTTCCACCAGATTCATGTCCATGTCGCGGTGGCATTTATTCTTGGGACATCGGCTCGCCGTTCAGCACATACCCCTTTGCTCTCCACGACTCTCTGCACCCCCCCCGGATACACCTTGGAAGGTCTTGACACGTCGACGATCCGAATCCGCTCGAAACATTGTACATCAACATTTGAACAGGCTGGTGTATGTTCGGCGTGCTCGAGCCTCGCCTCCAAGGTCGATTCCATGAAGAGCCGAGCACTAGGTCCCTCTTGTAAACGCAAATCAGCCACCCTCAGTCATAATCAGCTTAGTGACAAGCTTCGTCGAACTACCGTCAATTTAAATGCGTTTAAATTGCAGGTTCGTTTATTCTTTTATTCATACATATTTACGAGCTTACATGTCACACTAGTATCTTAACAAGGCTCGCAAGAACGACACCCAGCATAACAAGCTGGACACATATGTAGAATTTCACAATTTAGCTGGACATCAAGATATTCCTGCGCTTCCGCGCTTGCTCAGGAATAGTGCATGGCAAGGGTGGGGCATTAAGAAGACCGTTCGGAAGGCACACAAAGCTGTCACTAGAGAATACCACCCGCATAGCTATTCTGACTACGAGAAGGATATTGCCATTGTTACCTATGAGCTAGGCGGCAGTGCTGCCCTTTACGCGCTCAATCACTCCACCATCGCTCTTCCCTCCCGAAAATGTATTGAACCACTACGACAAGAAATCAAATTTCATATTTCAGTTGGTGGAATAAAAATGAGCGACATCCTTGCCAATATCGAGACCAGCTTCAAAGATATAGGTCCGAATCACTACAAAACTGGTATCTCTCTGTGTGTTGATGAAATGGCGATCGAACGGCGGCTGTCCTACCTTCCGGACACTGATGACATTGCGGGACTATGCCACCATTCGAAGGCTTTAGGGTCATTGAAGATGGGTGATGATATGAACGTGGTATCTGGGGTGGCAAAGGCTGTTAGGATAACGAAAGACGTTCATGGTGCACATGAGGTGACTGTAGCTGCGTTTTCGCACCATGATCCCGAGCATTGTGGAGCACAGCCGGCGCTCCTCCTGCCGACATGCAAGAAAGGGTTAGACTTTTACGATGCGGCACTTGAACTCAAGATGATCATGGAGGGTTGGAAGATATCTGAATTTGGGGCCGAGCTTCATGGTGAAATATGGTCAATTGCATCAGATGGTGATAGCAAACGTCGCAAGGCCCTATACCTCCTCTGCATGGTACGGGAGCTCAAGGATACCGATCCCCTGTTCAAGCATCTTGAGCACCTTTTAGGACTAAATCTTTTCACCGGAATGAATTTCGAGACGGCAGCCTTCGACTGGAAGCATAATTGGAAACGTGTAGATATCTTTGTACAACATACTAACAATATTGTAGGACTTGTGACGGCCTTACTCTCCTTTGAAAGGCTTGTTATAAATGGTGTTCATATCACGAAAGCATTGATTGCTGAATGGTTTGAGCTGCTCGAGGGACACGACTGGATGGATACAAATATCTGGACGTTGTTTAATCATAACGACAAGCAGGATGTCCCGCGTGCGATAACTCTTCTATCCCTAATTACAGATTTGCGAGATCTCCATCACGATGATTTCAATCCATCCCAGCTCCACACCTTCCATGCACTTCAGCTTCTCGGTGAAATGGTAGCTGGATTAATAGAACCATTCCTTTCTATTCATTTCTCCCTCTCTGAACAAGTAACTCACCTCGTGAAATTTGCTCACAGTGCAGTACCAACTGCACGGAAACTCCTTCATTCCAAGCCAGCTCTTTGGTGATTTACAGTGCATGTTTAAAGATGCTATCTTCATGATTGCGCGCATGAAAGAGCTTAACCCCAAACATAAAGTCTTCTTCTGTCTTCTTGGTGATGACGTTCTCGAGGTGCTATTTGGACGTGTTCGGATGATCGGTGGCCATGATTCTAACGCCGATATTGATCAATTGCGGCACCGTCTTGCTTCTGCTATCCGACTGGACAAAATCTTTTCTCGCCATCCAGAGCTTGAGAGGAAACCTCGGCATCTCAATACAGATCGCACGAGATCAGCAGATCATTTCTCTCCTCGCCATTGGACAGATGATCTCACTGCAGAATCTTGTGACTTAGCAGCATGCTGGAAGAAAGGTGTCGAAGCAGCAACACTTTGTTTGTAGCGAGCAGGCCAGGAGGTTGATTTCAACAAACTTTTACGCAGAGAGGGTGTTGATTTGATGTGGCCTCATGGAGATGTCAATCCAAGATCATATCCTGGAGTAGACACAAAGGAGGTGGACCGTTCTCTCGAACCTGATTCACTGGTTCATGATGAACCTGGTGAAGAATCCTCAAAGCCACTGTCAACTGCAGATGTAATTCGGTCATTTGATGGACAGGCCGCTCTTGACCAAGAGCGTCGAGAGGCTCAAACCAAGCCACATTCGGTTTGGATGCCCCTCTCAAATAATGGCACGAGTACCAAACTCACCCACAAGACAACCATCCTGCGCCACAATATGAACCCTCATTTTGATATAGATCAAGCCAACAGCCGTGCACGCCTTCTTCGAGTTCAAGCCTTTTCAACTCAACGATCTGGTTGGGATCATTCTATCTCAAACATTACAAACAAGTCCATGGGTAACGTCTTTTGTGTAACCCACCTTTTTGCAGCCCTCATCACTGTGAATAATTCTGATGTTTCCCTCGCCATTATAAATTGCACCTCAATTCGAACTCCCACCGGCTCCGTCTTCTCAGTCCCTTTCGATGAGATCGCACTTCCAAACTCAAAGTTTGACCTTTGGGGACAGGTTCTTGCACTCATTCCAGATTTCGTCAATGGTGAACTAGTTTGGAACTGGCAGGCTAAGTTTATTGAGTTTGAATCAGGGCGACCACGGGGACAAAATAGCTCATCTATCACCCATCTTCGTAATTTAAAGATTACGGCAAACGGTTCTGCAACACGACCACTGAAAGCCAATGAGCCAGTATCAATTCCACACAGAGACCTCTTGCCAGCCGTTCAATATTTGCTTGGAGCACGACCAAATACATGGCGCTTTTCAGAAGCGCAGCTATCTGAGCTTCAGAAGGAGCTTAGCGAGCGTGTCTCTATTGACGATGATGTTCGACAAGAGATTCCACTATGTAATCAAGTCCGACAAGGGAGCTTTCCATATCTAGCACAACTACCTAATAATGGTAAGTGCCGCATTTCTTTTTATTTATTTTTATTCTAATTTTAATCTGTAGTGGGATTCATTCAACATGTCGTTAGATCCATTTCCATACCACCATCGCAATATACAGCTCGACTGTGCAGAGTGTGCACCAAGAATGTACCACCTCCCATGCGTCAAAATCACATGGGTAAACATATCCTATATCAACGATGTGGTATAGTGACAAAATGCGCAGGACCTCAAGTAAGCTTAATCTTCGGATAAAATTGCTCAACTACTTACAAACCTTGAAGACAATCTCACTGGAGTACCCCTGTGGCTTTTGTGGACAGGAAATGTCAGCTTCTTGTGCTCTCAAAATGCAAAAGGGTTGTGTATTATCAGCCTGTTCTGACTCGTATTCATTTCGAATATCCAATGCGTCAAATGTGACAGCCTCGAAACCATGCACAAACATACCGATCAAATGCATCTTTTGCCCCAAGGTCCATTGGAAATATAACATCACGCAGCATCTTGACAAGTGGCATCCTTCGTGGCAGGACGATAAATCTGATTTCACAGTCAATTTTAAATCTATTGTTGCCGTTTCACGTGAAGAGGAGAAATTACTTGGAGTTCCAGATGAACTAATTCCCATTGGCACTGAGGAGATCCCTGAATCCACCTGCAGCCTGGAAGGCTTGAATGCTTCTGACACAACAATTGACAGCACATCGATAGCTGATGCAACAATGGCGGATGCGATGTCATTCACAAATCGAGAAAAGTGGCAAATAGATACCCCCCTCACCCCAGCCCGAGCACGTCACCCAAAATCTCCGAGGATATCAGCTTCAGGAAGTGCAACACAGAGCCATAATTTTATCAATGAGGATGTATTTAATTAGTTTTATGGGTTGTGTTAAGCTGCATCCGTACATGGCTGCACGCTAATCATTGAGAAACTTAAGACGAAAGCCACACACGAGAATCATATGTCAGCACCTTATGATTGTCAGAGTACATCATACGAAATTCAGAATCTCTCTCATCATATGTCCTGTATAATTTTTTGCTCTGATTTTCATATTTCTCGTATCTCTTAAGATTTTCATTAGCATGTATCACGCCGATATGACTGCAAAATGACCGGCTGGAGTCGGGACGGTAGCTCTCATAAAAAGATCACACACATTCAAAACGCAAGAAGATGCCCCTCACTCCCCGCCGCTCACAACCGACCTTTCAGCCACAACTTGTAATGATGCTCCCTCCCTCAGGTCCAATGGCAGCCTCAACTCACATGTTCTCCCCTTGACCAGAGCATCTCAGTGAGTCCTTTCGTGATTCCAAATTTGACTAAGCCCATATCCACAGGCCGCCAGCTGCCTTCCCCATATTCTCTGCTCATCACTTCAGTGAGTATTGCTGCGCCACGTCAGATCATCACTGATCCTCTCCCCATGCAGTGTCCTTGCCGAACCCAACATCACAGGCCCTGCTATTGCACACACCAACTTCGGCACAGGATCATCCTCGCACACGACAACACCGGCATCACCAACATATCCCGAAGGCAGGCAAAGTGAGTCTGCAGTCCTTATCAGCATGACGTTCTCTCACTACTGCATGGCATAGTTTCACACTCACTGCACACCCAACATCCCCATTAGTGGCTGCGACAAACAGTAAAATCCTGTCCGGAATTCTATTGTGCAAGAAACCTGCCCTGCCCCATAGATGTCTTATTACATACAAGTAGTTGTGCTGTCGGAAGGCTA
>JABCKI010005979.1:0-20855 GCA_018282025.1 Sphagnurus paluster
ATCGGCGCAGCGGCCCTCACATCATAGGGAGAGCAGTGTGTTTGAAACAGAGACAAACAAACCACCGGTTTAGTAGGCGTTGCCCACCCCCATCAGTATGAGTATCACTGCCAGTCTGAGTGAGAGTGAGACACTGTTGTTACGCGCGTTACGCGCTAATGCTAATAGCGGACACGATTAATTTGCATCCCCACATTTTCCATCGATTTCTCCGGTTCTTCGAAATCCTAGGATCCGGTCGGTTGTGCAAAAGATGACCACCCCAAGCCGCCTTGTGGCTCAACGACAAAGACGAAGTCAATCCATGGCACCGACCACTCGCGCAGATAATGCCTCCCACATTTTTTCACAGAACGAGGGAAATATGAGCCTAGCTACTCGGTCAACGGAAATCATGCTTGAACTAGAACGGGTTTCATGTCTTTTCCAGGGTAGTTCTTTTATCTCAGAGGCGGATTTTGTAATCGGCTGCAAAAGCATCATGAATCTTCTACTCTATCCTCGAGAGGAGAAACTCCAACTGGGACATCATTTCATGGTGAGTATTTCACGCCTCCGTCTATCGGAAAAATTGACGAAGAGGGCGACCCGTAGCTTGTAGATGTTGTCGAGGTACCCCGCAGAAATCAAATCTCAATCAGTCACTGATCTAGGTGTCGATCTCAGAATGCTGTTATTACTTTTATAATCCGAGTATTGCCATCGGTCTTCCAGGAGCTGGTGTCACCAACGTCACTTCTTCATCCCATAAGCCCGTCTATGGTTATTTCCCTTCTTGAAATTGCAGACGACCACGTAAATCAGCTAGAAAATTATGTCTTGCAGCGTATGATTTCCTATCAACTATTTATCAAAACGCTATGCTGATGAAAAGCATAGTTCGAATGGTCGCGATCCATCAATTACTACGTGATAGCTCTGATGTTACTTTGGCCTTTTCCATGTGCCGTATGCTTCCAAGAATTATCCCGACCTCCACACGACAATCAGTAGCCAACCCGGTCAAGGCCTATCCTGTTGCAAACTTGAATGGTTCGATATCTTTGCCAGAGATCGAAGCTCCCGTTTTCGCTACTTCGCCTTTTGAGACTGCTTCGAATATCAGTTCTTCTGTTCCTAGTCTTTCGTCTCTTCTGAACTTCACGCCATCTTCCTCAATGCCAATTTCCTGCCTTTCTGCCTTGGAAAAGAAAACCAATGATATAACGGATTCGATGTCTCTACCGGCGATACCTCTAATTAAGGAATCTTCTCTCCAGTCCTCTGCTAGCAGCCCGGCTGTGATATATAGTCTGGAAAAAGCAAACATTAATACAATCGCTCCTCCGATCACACATCAAGGTTGCTCGCTCCCGATAGATATTTCATTCCAAGATATACCCTCACTGTCGGATCCAAATTACGAAGAACGTGCATTCAACTTTCCCTCGCCTGAAGAACGAATTCTACATGAGGAATCCCCTCAAGTCACTGTCTTCGAGGAACACCAATGGAGTGCGCCTGACGGTGAAATTTATCCACCGGTCATCAGTCTAGTATCTCAAGACGACCTCTCTGGATTGATCACACATCCCTATGTGATTGATGAGGCTCCTTCACCGTCACTTTTCACGCCACAGCCTGACGCTTACTCGCCCGCCCTGCCTAACGACTTCACGCTGTTCGTCGGCCCACCTGTTGTGGATGAGAATACTGCTGACCGAACACCGACGGAGCCTTTATTTTCATCTTCTATGTCGAACCAAAGTCTCTCAGACCAGCTTTCTAGTCCACTTTCGTCTCCGCCAGCTACTATCATGCAGAAACATGGAGATAATTTCAGAAATACCTTCGATGGCGAAGTCTTGAAGCGCCCTGCCTCTCCATACAACAAGCGTCTTCGAAGTGCATCTAATAACCCCCCGACGAGGATGGAATGTGCCGTAGCTCCACGAGCCGTGTCAGTCTCCTCTCGGCTCAACCAGCCTCTTGATGCCGATCTTGCTATATTGAAACTTCCACCACCACCCAAGTCAACTTTTAAGGTACCCGAAATTGTTGTTTCCTCGACGAAAAGGCGAAGAGGCAGGGCCAGACAAACTTCGGATACTGCAGTGGATACGACAGAAAGACTTCAAATCGGCGGGAGTCGCAGGCGATCGAGTGCAAGCCTGAAAGTGGTTGATAAGGAAAACTGACAAGGACGATATCCATAGCCTATTTCGAAGGTCTCTGAAGCGAGATGTTTCAATAACTGTGTGTAATGGTGGCAGCCATAGTATATGTCTAATACATGGTAATCCTAATTTAAACCAGTGCCTGTTCGATGGATGGGATAACTGGTCAGGCGCTCTTCGCAAGAAATGCCTGGTATTGCAGAGGTGTGAATGTTTTCTACGAGTCGGATTATTTTTAGCCAGTCAGAATATCTGATAAGAGGCTCGTATGTGACCTGTGAAAAGGCATGCATTTGTGCGATTTGTGTCTTCAAAAGATCGTTGACTTGAAAAGAAAGAATTAGTGTAATTTTAAGAAGGAAAAATTACTCACTTAATCTATGCTTCCTTAGAGTGGTTAAACCTTCGAATGCCTATCACGTCAACGTAAGAATTTCCTTCTTCCAGCATACTGGTACTCCAGCGTCATACGCACTTCGCTCACAAGCACAATGGTGTAGCTATCCCCGCATCCACTAGATTGGTCCTTGATTTCTAGATGTGTAACTGGAAATGCATTCCTGATAGCTAATTCAAGCTCATCAGTCTTCACGGGCATGATGCAAAGTGCTGTGTATATGCTTGAAGTAGGGAAGTTAACGACATTGGATCTGATAAGATAGATATCGATTCAAGCCCGGCACTTTGCGGAGCGCCGGCGTGACTGCTATGTTGGGCCGCGACGCCGCGTAGTGACACTCTGATTGTGGCGCTGTGGAGTGTAGCATGTCACTGCGGCCATACAATAATCCAGCCTCTGAACTTTTCTCTTCATCTTCTCCCGTTACTCTCTAAAAAAATTGAGCGATGGATTCTGGTTTTATCACATCACAAGCACGGCTTCCCGAGCTACTCAAAACCGCACTGAACTATCCTGCGATCGATAACCACGCGCACCCACTTCTAAAAGCTCCCAACCGCGCAGAAATTCCCTTCGAAGGAGTGTTCTCTGAGGCACATGGTGAAGCACTATCAGATGCCGTACACACCGTCGCGGCCCATCGCGCAACGCATGATCTCTCAGAGCTCTTTGGGCTCCCGCAAGGGTCATCTTGGGAAGCTGTGAAAGCTGTCCACTTGAATACAGATTATGAAGAGCTCTGTCGCCAATCATTCCGTCCGACTGGGATACAGTGCATTCTCATCGATGATGGGTTGGGGGCAAACGACATTGTGCATAATATTGCTTGGCATGATCAGTTCACATCTAGCCCATCGAAACGGGTTGTCCGCATTGAGGTTGAAGCAGAGGTAGAGATGTATTTTTTCCCCAATTTTTGGGAACTTGTATCCTCAAATTATTGGTAGACGATCTTACAAGCGATTTTCGAAGCCATTAGGAGCAATTGTATTTCTTTGACCGAGGGATTCACCAAGTTCGTCACTTCGCTTACGGATACCCTTGCTCTCAGAGCCCAGGAAGCCAATGTAGCAGCATTCAAATCGGTTGTGTGCTATCGATCTGGTCTGGCTATCTCCACGGGTCCTGTAGGATCGCAGGATATTCATGCCCCACGAGAAGGAGCGATGGACACAGATTCACTTGCGGCCTTTAACCGACTTTATGATGCGTATTGTAGAGAGCAGGCTACTCGTGTTCGGTTACAGGATAAACCACTGAACGATCATGTCGTCCGAATGGCACTAGACGTAGCTACCAAGTACGCTAAACCTGGTAAGACACTTACCTTCGACGATTTCATGTCTCAGCAGTTATATTTCCCAATAGTTCAATTTCATACGGGGGTCGGCGACAATGATCTCGTCTTTGCGCTTTCGTCTCCAGCCTTTTTACAGCCCATAATCAAGGCATACCCCCAAGTGAAATTCGTATTGCTTCACGGGTCGTATCCGTTCACTCGGGAGGCGGGCTATCTGACGTCGGTCTACCCGAACGTATTTCTTGATTATGGCGAAGTACATTGCTGCTAGACGATGCGAAAATCGACGCTGAAGATTCCTAGATCTTCCCTATCGTATCAGGACATGGCCAGAGGTCAATTCTTCGACAGGTCCTAGAGCTTGCGCCGACGAACAAGATAATGTGGTCCAGTAAGTCTCGCTCTACATGTAGCATACACAAACTGAAAGAATTTGCAACAGCGGACGGACACTTCTGGCCGGAGTCGTACTACCTTGGTAGTATTCAGGCACGTCGGGCACTGTACCAGGTAGGCATATTCACTAATAACGATCGGTCCGGAGATGTTAAAGAGGCCCAGGTATTGAGTGAGATTGTTCATTCGGGAGATCTTTCGGAGCCGTCGGCAGTCAGAGTAATCCAGAATACATTATTCGACAATGCGAATAGGCTTTATGGACTGGGTCTTCTGCCGCACACCAACGCAGAAAGGTGAGTTGCGAAATGTAAACGCTCTGCGAGAAAGAGAGTCGACACAAATACGACAGATCGGAGTACGACTCAGAGCCAGAGATAAATACGCGGACATCTACATTTGATTTCCTATAGCGCATGGGATGGGAGTGATGAGCCGATAAAAATCAATAATATAAAATGTATAAGTAAACCTGAATGCATTTGCCACGTTGAGACGAATGATCGGCAGCAGAGACCTCGGAAAAAGTGTGGGAAATACTTCATGTGACGGGACACGTCTACTGACACGTCACGGTCCTAGGATTCAAATAAAAACCTCTCACTAGTGGGTTCCAAGTTCTCCACCAACTCCCGCCCAACATGGCTCGTTCAACGACGCGCAATCAAGCACGGCGCATGCTCTCCTCCCTTTCATTAGGTTTCTTTGCGCTCGTGGCACTCGCCTGTTTCACTGCACCCGCTGCAAAGGCTGAGGAGGCCCACGCAGAGTATGGAACTGTCATCGGTATTGGTAGGTCAATCCTTATTCGCACAACCATGAGACCGCTAACATAATGCAAACAGATCTTGGCACCACGTATGCTCATACTTCATCATTTCTTATTGACATTCTCTGACTTGAACCTGTTGGAAATCAGGTACTCTTGTGTTGGGTAAGCATTATTTCACCAACCATATGGCTTTCTCTGAGCATTCTGCAGTGTTCAACGTGGTGGCATGGTTGAAATCATCGCCAACGACCAGGGACACCGCATTACCCCCTCATGGGTCTCATTCACCGATGACGAGCGACTGTGAGTTAACTTATTACATCCTTTGACCGGCACTAATTCGATCATCTCCAGTGTTGGAGACGCCGCCAAAAATGCACACCACTCAAATCCCGAGAACACTGTCTTTGACGCGAAACGACTAATTGGACGCAAACTTGACGATCCAGATGTGAAACGTGACATGAAGCATTGGCCGTTCAAGGTGACCGAGAAAGGAGGTAAACCAGCCATCACCGTGAAACATAAGGGCGAATTCCGTGACTTCGTGAGTGTTCTCAGACTGTCAGTGATCGCCTTCTGACTCCTTCATAGTCAGCAGAGGAGATTAGCGCCATGGTTCTCACAAAGATGAAAGAGACCGCTGAGGCCTACCTTGGCGAGAAGGTTACACACGCTGTTGTCACTGTCCCTGCCTGTGAGTATCGTGAACGATAAGATTATGCTTATTCTGACGGTTAGGAAGACTTCAACGATGCTCAGCGTCAAGCTACAAAGGATGCCGGAACCATCGCCGGTCTTCAGGTCCTCCGTATCATTAACGAACCCACTGCCGCCGCAATCGCATATGGACTGAACAAGAAAGGAGGCGAATCACAGATCATTGTCTACGATCTTGGAGGAGGAACCTTCGACGTATCTCTTCTTTCCATTGACGACGGTGTCTTTGAGGTGCTGGCAACAGCAGGTGACACACATCTCGGTGGTGAAGATTTCGACCAGCGAGTCATGGACTACATGATCAAACAATACAAGAAGAAGACCGGCACTGACGTCAGCAAGAACCTTCGTGCAGTTAGCAAGCTCAAGCGTGAGGTAGAGAAAGCTAAACGCACTCTGTCCAGCCAACAAAGCACCCGTCTGGAAATCGAATCTTTCGAGGATGGCAACGATTTCTCCGAGACCCTTACCCGCGCCAAATTCGAAGAGATCAACATGGATTTATTCAGGAAAACTATGAAGCCCGTCGAACAGGTTCTCAAGGATGCTAACGTCAAGAAGGAGGATATCGACGAGGTGACTACCACTGAACATCTCTTCTGTACGCGGCTAACAAAAATCTCAGGTTGTTCTGGTTGGAGGATCTACTCGCATCCCCAAGGTTCAGCAACTACTCAAGGAATACTTCGGCAAGGAACCCTCAAAGGGAATCAACCCCGACGAAGCTGTGGCCTACGGTGCTGCGGTCCAGGGTGGTATTCTCTCTGGAGCTGAAGGCACTGCAGACGTAGTACTTGTGGATGTCTGCCCTTTGACACTCGGCATTGAGACTACCGGCGGTGTCTTCACCAAGCTCATTCCCCGCAACACGGTCATCCCAACCAAGAAGAGTCAGATGTTCGTGGTTCTCGATTTATTTCTGTTCTTAAAGCTCACATGCTTCTGCTACAGCTTCTCGACCGCCGCCGATAACCAGCCTACCGTGCTCATCCAAGTCTTCGAGGGTGAACGTTCTTTAACTAAGGACAACAACCTTCTCGGCAAATTCGAGCTGTCAGGTATTCCCCCCGCACCCCGCGGTGTTCCCCAGATCGAGGTGACGTTCGAAATTGATGCCAACGGTATCATGAAAGTCGGCGCTGCTGATAAGGGAACTGGTAAATCTGAGAGCATCACGATAACCAACGAGAAGGGCCGTCTTAGCCAGGAGGAAATCGACCGCATGGTTGCAGAGGCTGAGAAGTTCGCCGAGGAAGATGAGGCTCAGCGTAAACGTATCGAAGCGCTCAACTCTCTTTCTTCATTCGTCTACGGCCTCAAGACTCAACTGGGTGACCAGGAGGGTCTTGGTGGTAAGGTTAGCGATGATGACAAGAAGACCATCCTTGCAACTGTTAAGGAGACCACCGAGTGGATCGATGAGAACGGCCAAACTGCTTCCGTTGAGGACCTGGAGGAGAAGTTGGCTGGTGAGTACAATCAACAGCTACACTTGATTGGTCGCTCACGTGTTACCGGTTTCTCCAGAGGTGCAAGGCGTCGTCAATCCCATAACAAGTAAGCTCTACGCTAGTGGAGACTCCTCATCTTCGGCTGGAGGCGACGACGAGCCCCTGCGCGATCACGACGAGCTGTAAACTGAGTCTCTTTGAACGTGACGAGGGAGCAGTGGAAGTTGTCCTTACACATGCTATCATCCAGCTATCTATAGCTGTATGATATGACGCAAAAACGGGCGCTTCGTTATATTGTACTACAGTAACTTAACTAGACGAATGGTATCACTCCTGCATCCACGGGCCCCACCTTGAGGGGCACATTTATTTGAACGGCAAGCCAGCGGTGGGTCGCGGAGACCCAAGAACTGCGTCATTTTATCAACTCGGACCAGCGAAATTTTGAGTCCGTACCAATTATTTCTCATAATAAAGCCTAACAGTGCCCCTCATCCATCATATTCAGCTTCTGTCCCCTGTCATATCAGACTTATCAAAAGTGCTACGAAAGATTAATCGTATCCAGAATTTAATGAAACAAATAGACCAGCAATAGTAGTACTCATGGCCGAGAGTGGTAATACAGCATATACTGAATAATTGCTGGGATATTGATATATTGACACAACTGACGAGTTCCGAAAACAGAGCAGAAGTGGGATGAGCTGGGTTAGGTGCTACATGCCGACCAAGGGTATGGCACAGTGTGAAAATAAGTTAAGTACACGGAGTATGATATACGTTATGGTATGTGGATTAGGCTAATGTCAAGGGAGAATTTGGTGGATGATAAGTGCGAGGAACCTAAGGGGGAGAAGAGAAACACCGAGTCAAAGAGTCTGGAAACCTCTCATAATCAGCGAGACGACACGTAGTCGTCGTCGTCATCCGAGTACGGAGACACACGGATTGCGCGATAAGGCATGCGGCGTCGGGGGCCAAACGAAGACGGTACCGGAGGTGAAGATCCACTACTGTCGGAGCTGTCATCAGAGTATCCTCCCGGGACAGGGAGAACCAGACGGAAAGCATCCTTGCCATTCAGGTAGAACCTATGTAGCCGCTTCTCACGTATGAACCCGAGGGACTCATATAGCGAAAGCGCGGCATGGTTGTCGAATTCGGTTTCGAGTACAATCTATGATCGTGAGAGTAGAGGTCAGAGCCGGGCGAGGACAGCGGTAAACGAGTGGTGCGACTAACCTCGTCGACGCCGTCTTCCTTCATTGCTTCAATAGAGTTGCGCACGAGGGAGCTAGCTATATGAAAAAGGGGAAAAAACAGAGTCCGCACCAAAGGTGTTTATCCCTTAAACTAAGATTTGTGAGGGTAGAAAAGAGGGCGCGAAAATATACGAACCTATGCCGCGCTTCCGCCAGTTCTTGCTCACGCTCAGCATCGCGATATATCCCCGGTTCATTAGGTCGCGATGCATACTTTGCTTACACACGATGACACCTATCGGACTGGTGTCACTAGATGTGCTAGAGTAGGCCTGTAGGAACAACACATGTTATTAAACATTTGCTGCGCGGATGTAAGACACAGGGAGACATACAAGAAACGAGAGGTGTGGCCTACGAATTGATAATCAGTCAGTTATCGATACATTCATGGTGTCGTGTGACGTAGAATAGCGGACTCACCAGTGGTGTAAGAAGTAACGGAAGGTGTAGATCACATAGGGCTCACTGAGCTCGCTCTGGACGAGCTCCATAACATGGGGAAGATCCTCTTCACCAAGGTAAGGGCGATACTGGATATCGGACATGAGGCCTGAGGATGGTAGTCGTCAAGGTCAGATGGTCCGGGCAAGCCGTGACACAGCCCTTATTCGTTCCGTGACGCCTGTCATCTCATGTGATCCGCGATGAGGACTGAGTCTCTTCAAAATTACCTCACTTCTTTCCCCGGACCAAGTAGGTGCAAGTTCCTCTGCATTGTGCAACCAGTGAGACTCAAGGAAATGACGTGATTCTATACTTGTCAGACATCGGGATAATGCTACATTGATTGGCGAAGCAGCGCATCAAAGAAAGGGGAAAACAAATGTCATTGTCAGTGCCCATCCAATCTAGGCCAAGTAGCGCTCCCGTTTGAAATTAGCGCCACCCACTTATCGACAAATACCTCCACTAATCAAAAACTGAAAAGTCACAAAAATAAATAACTACGAAAGAAACATATAGCATCGAAATCACTAGTAGGGGAAAACATAACCGGTGATACCCTCCGATGTATACCCGCCTGATTCCGCAGAGTTACGCTCTACGCCACTCGTTGTGTAAAAGTGATCCGTGCCCGACGAACTGTACAGCCGGTAGAGGGGAAAGCCCCCACAGTCGGAGTTGGGATAGATCCAACCCGAGATGCCCTCCGACACATATCCCTGCGTGAGTGCCGAACTGCGCTCCGATGAACTGGTTGTGTAGAAATGGTCCGAAGCCTTGGAGCTGTAGAGGCGGTAAAGGGGAACAGTGCCAGGCTGACTGCGGCTGAAGATGTAGCTTGATATGCCCTCGTCGCTATATCCGAGACTGTTAATCGCTCTCCTGTCCTCACCGAGGTTTGTGGTGTAGAAGTGGTCGACGATGCGGCTGTTATATGACCGATAGAAGGGCGTCGCGACCCGAGGGTCACCGCAGGCCTGGGCGGCGCCAGCGCGTGCCTAAAAGCAGATCGTCAGATGAGGACGCTGTCAAGCGGGAACGGACAAACCTCCAAATAATTTTCGGAAGGCGATGCAGAGGCGAAGGTGGCGAGGGCAGATAGGATGACGAGAGAGAACTTCATTCTGATGTTGGGCATTGACGGTATCATCCACTCTTTATACATTTCTATCGTCCGCTAAAACTAAATTTCGAAACAGGGTTCCAGGTGGTGGTCGTAGCCCGTGGAGTGTCCAATGTCTGGTCTATTAATTATCTCAGAGTTCAACGAAGATTTGATTCAAATTAACGGCATTAACGATTATAGATATATGTACTGGAAAAGTGGTGAGTGACCGAGACAGGTATTCAGCTGCACGGCCAATCTCCCCGAGCCTTGGAGGAGGAGCAATATTGAAGGGCTTGGAAAGACACTAGGTGAATCGGGGGAATTTTAATGATACAGAAAGATGCATATTTAAATTTTTGACTTATCAAGTCCAACATTTTGAAATATAATTTGTGGAAGTGACTAGTGCGCAGATTACTTACAGAATGGAGGAACGACTGGTGGTAGGAGAGACTACAGATTACTGATCTCAGCGTGCTGGCTATAACTCGTATCTATAATATTATGACCGGCTTTCGTATGGTCATGTTGTGCTCTTCTCCGTTTTGGGGCTGCCTCTATTGTCCGCCCTAATCAAGCAGCCGGAGCGGAGCGATGGCAACTCTTGTTCGAATCTTGTATTTTAAAAAAATTTGCAGAGAAAATAATAGATAGAAAGTATCCGCATAGTGTCGCGAAAATAGGGCATTTTACTATGTATGTACATGGTATTCAATGGCGCTACATAGAGCAGCTCCCAGTCATGAAATGCTTCCGAGTCATAGTAGTGAGTACTGTACCTGTACCTACTAGAGAATCCCAGAATAGGTCTCAAGTATAGTGTAAGTAAGAGAATGCCTATGACATGTGGGTATAAGATGCCCCGGAGCACCACGCATGAATAAAGAAAAGACTTAGCTCCTGTGACGACACAACCAACGAAGCCTATTTGGCACTTTTCTTAGCGCATGTAGCATGTAGCTGGCCACAGGGCGCTCCCAAGCGATACTTTGCCTGAGACCGAGAAGATGGTCCTATGTAGTCCGGATAATGATACACCGCGTTGCGCTATAGATCAGAAGTGTCACCAAGTTCAGGGCAATACTGCAAAGGTAGAGGTGGGGCCATGCCAGAGGTTGGTGAGTACACCCACCGTCTCGGGTTTTCGGAAGAAATTTAGTTGCGTCAACTTCATACCGATTCGAGGAAAAGGTAAAATTACGCGCGAGACAGAATGTAAGATTTAAGAGTTTGACCGAGAGCCAAATACCGACTGGAGGAACATGGGCCCACATGCTGGATGAGGCCTGAGGCCTGAGGTCGGATATGTGTCCTGGCAGACGTGTTTTCCAATAGCCTAGGTAGGAAAGAGCTCTTACGGGACGAGGATCAGAAGTAAGATTGACAATGATCCAAACGGCGTGGATTGAAATTTGAATTGAATTGAATGAGCCTGAGCGTCGCGGATATGCAAGCCACGTGCCGCATACAATAAGCGCCGCTATGAAGCGATCGTGACCGGCCGTGGGCACTGCATATTTCTACCACAGTGCAAGGTCTTTCAATATTTTCAGCCTTAGCAGAACATCTTACCACATCATCCACGATGCCACTACCTGGCCGGAGTTCGCCTGTCATCCCGGACTGGCTATTTTCTGCGTCGAAAAGTGTTCTTCGGGACAGCCATATCGCCATTAAGCCCTTCATGCCTGCTCGTTCCGTAATCCTGGAAAGTGGCAGTGGAGCATGTCATGGCGCCAATCTACCCGAGTCATCGACCTGTGAAAACCATTTAAGTCCATCCACTGGTGGTACTTCTTGATAACCCCCAATCTGGCCATGGCCTCGAAGTCCAGCAGTATCGTGAAGCGCCAAACAGACGAGGAGTTGCTTGCATCACTAGGATACAAGCAAGAATTTAAGAGGGCCTTCGCGCCGCTCGAGGTGCGGCGATAAGTTTCTCCAAGTGTACGATTCAAATCTCACTCCAAGTAGGTTTTTGGGATTGCTTTCTCTATCATTGGGCTCCTGCCCTCGATTGCCTCCGTTTTGTTCTACGGGATACCCAACGGAGGAGGCCCAGCGATGGTCTGGGGGGTAAGTGGTGTATACTTTTTCTCTCTTGATGCCCTAAGACAATATTTTAGTGGGCGATAGCTTCGTTTTTTATACTCATGGTGGGTATGTCTATGGCTGAATTGGCGTCAGCTGCACCAACATCTGGAGGGGTAGGTTTCTCTAGCTATCTACCACGTTTGATGGGTTTAAATGAATCCCTCTTCAGCTCTACTTTTGGACATTCAGTTTCTCTTCACCCCGATGGCGTCGTCTTTTGTGTTGGCTTGTTGGATGTACGTCGCTATAAGTTCAACTGAAACCACCACTGATTAGCACTTGAAATCCAGACGCGAATACGATTGGTTCTATCGCTTCTGTCGCATCTATTGATTGGGGATGCGCAGTACAAGTCATGGCGGCAGCCAATATTGGCTCAAACGAAAACTTCGAGGCAACTCCTGGTCAAACTTTGTTAGGACCCATCCCCACTATTCTATCATGTTCTGCTGAAATCGACTAAATTTCTAGTGGAGTATATGCGGCGATTATCGTGACGCACATCGCAGTATGCTGCCTTGGAACAACTGTTCTAGCCCGCCTTCAGACCCTCTATGTAATTCTCAACGTATTGTATGTCCTTTTTCTTTTCAATCTATGTGACACTTTCTTCATCATTGGTTCATACAGACTATGCTTGGTTGTCATTATCGCTCTCCCAGTGGCTACACCAGCTGAATTCAAAAACACTGCCAAGTTTGCGTTATGGGACTTTTCCAATTGTACGACCACTTCTTTCCCAGCTTGGCTTAGCGCTAAAATTCGCTTGCTGAAAGTAAACGGATGGCCTGACGGATACGCCTTCATCCTCAGCTTCCTTGCCCCCCTCTGGACGATAGGTTCGCTCTAGCTCCTCCACTCAGACATCCGACTTGGCCTAATTTCGCCAGCCTCATTCGACTCCAGCGTCCACATCAGTGAAGAAGCTTCAAACGCAGCCACCGCAGTTCCCTGGGCGATCGTCCTCGCCATCTTCATCGCCGGTGTTCTTGGATGGGGTACGTCTGATAGAATATAAGTAAACTTCTGCTAAAATTCGGCAACATAGCTATCAACATTTCGTTTGCATTTTGCATGGGAACAGACCTAGCGGCACTGTATGCAAGTCCCCAGCCCATGGCGCAGATCTTCTTCAACAGCTTTGGCCGGACTGGCACGCTAGCCCTTTGGGCTTTCGTCGTGATTGTTCAGTGCGTTTCATCAATATACTCCTAAAGATTCGACTTACCGATCAGGTTTTTCTACGTCTTAGATATATGATGGGGTCCAGTATGGTCAGTATCTGTCAAAATGATGGGTAAACTTTTACCAACCCTTTTTCTCATGTATAGCTCCTCGCTGCAAGCCGTCAGACGTTTGCTTTCAGTCGAGATCAAGGTAAGCCCCTCCCACTAATCTTTTGATCCACTGACCGTGAACATCCGGCATTCACAGCACTACCATTTTCTTCATGGTTATACCGGATGAACAGCTACACTCGTACACCAGTGAACACGGTCTTCTTCGACGGACTCCTCGCACTGGTCCTCGGCCTTCTAGTTTTCGCTGGTGACCAAGCCATCAACGCGCTCTTCGCCATCTCGGTGGTTGGCCTTTATATCGCATACGCCATCCCAATCGCGGCGCGCTTCATGGGAAAGAACACCTTTCAACCTGGTCCGTTCTCGCTCGGGATATTTGTGTGTCTTCAACTTCAAATAACATCTTTCGTCACACACTCATGCCGACCTTATACAGAGTTTCCCGGTCGCTGTAATCGCAGTCCTTTTCATGCTCCTAATGTCCATCGTATTCTGCTTCCCAACTTCGCCAAACACGACAGTACAGGACATGAATTATACAGTGGTCGTCCTCGGTGGAGTGATGGTGCTCTCTGTTGTGTGGTATTATCTACCAAAATATGGCGGTGTGCACTGGTTCACTGGACCCGTGGCGAATATCGATACACATGCCGTCCATGAATCAGAGGCTTTCAATCATGAAAAGAAATCGTCTAGTGGAATTTGAATCTGTTGCAATGCCTTTGCGCAAGGATGAATAGGGGGGTATATTGTCCTGAAATTTAGTATCATCGATATAACATAGAACCGACGAAGATCTGAGAGATGTGCAAAGGACATATGTTGTAGTATGGATAGCAAGTGATGGAGCTATTATAGAGTATGATGTTCAATCCAGCCGCTCTAGTATTGCTCAACCACAGTTATCACGCTTCCATTGGAATCTACGTTTAGGATGCGCGATCCAGTCGAGCTCCCGGTCAGCCTCCGTCGTGTTTGGAATCAATCCTAGCACAATTCTAGTGAATATTGGTCCCTTCAAAACCAAGTAAAAATACGAACCATTGTCCGCCCACTCGATCCTGACTGTATGTTTACCAGGAGGGACAGTGACTACCCCAGAGCTGAATTTCTTGGTCAGGCATTCATTGACTGACTCTCCGCAAGTTTCTGTGGGATTGCGTTCGATAGCCGTTGTAATTCCTCGCAAGACGTCGTCTACGTAGACGCCCATGCGAAGATCCTTGGTGTCAATGGCGACAACAGTCAACTGATGAGCTCTGGATTTGGTAGATGTGTATTCAATGGGATCAGGAGTGACCCCGTCTGAACCAGGAGCAAAAGCCTGGATCTCATATTCGGTCCAACGCGTCGTCGGAAGAGCACACTCAACCACTTCGACCTTGAGTGCACTAGTATCAACCCTAGACCGAGGGGTGCTAGGCCGAGGGGTGTGGCGCGAGCGGTGCAAAAAGCCTAGTGAAATGCAACCTGAAAGACGACGTAGGACATCTATTTACGCAAAATTATTGTGAGAACATATTTTAATATGACGGGGAAGGATAACGCACAGAAGAACAAGAAAATGACAAGCAGGCTGAAGAGTATCTTCATTATGCGATCCACATATTTCCTCAACTTCTTCGTCTCCTCACCCTGACCGAAATCTACTTTCCATTTTTTGACCTTGGTGGCTTTCCTAGACAGAAGAGTTAGATAACGTGTTTCGTAAAATTTTCTCAGCCTCAAACTTACGTCCCTTCGCCGGGAGTGACGTCATACTGCGGGAAAATGTAAGCAATCAGATTCCATTGCGGACGAGGAAGCAATCTCACGATAACTGAGAGCGAGCGCGGAAAATAAGACAGCTCCCCACTGGTATCCACATAGACTTTGGGATCAGACTGAATGGTTTTCATCAAAGACGTGGTGGATTTAAAGAGGGCAAGCATACATACACCGACTGCATCTGGACGGCACGCGATTTGCTCGAGACGACCTGCCTTTCCCTGAGCTCTTCGGATATTTTTCAGGCGGAAGACAGCTTTGAATATCTCCGGCATGGTCTCATAATAAATAGTATATGAAGTTGAATATCAGGGTGAAGTATGGACTGGGAATTACCTCATCGACGAAGCTTATAGCAGGGCACTTGTGGAATCCAACACCCTGGATTGTTGGTATTTTACGATCGGGGTCTATTTCGAGGGGATCCTTGAAATCAGTGGGCTATAGAACATGTCATGAGTAAATGATCTATGCATGTGGATATTGCACCACCAACATTGAGGTGGGCCTTGCCCAAGTCAGCAAATATGAGATCCCCCTTTTTAACTGAGATTGAGGGGAGCTCCTTTCCCTGAGGAATGGTGTCATCTTGCACAGCCTCGCGCAGCAATCCCAAAGGTTGGCCGAGACCTGTTATATTCTCGTTAGATTTGTTTGACCTAAGCAAAATATCAACAGTAGAGAACTTACGCTGCGCTTCGCGGATGAATCCCATAATTTTTGCATTGGCATTTTGTTTCTGGGCATCTTTGGGCGATAGTTTCGACAGCTTAATGATATCCTCCCGCTGCTTGCTGCGGCGATCATCAAGGTAGAAATCAATTGCTAGAGCAAGGGCTGAGTTGGAATCATTAGTTTTGTTACTCCACCATGAGTATAAGCGGGAAGTACTTTGAGAGTACTTGACTGATGTTACAATGGCCAAGCCAAGAATATTGGCGATGAGCCTTCTTTCTTCGATCTTTTCCTCCCGTAGAATAATTTCGTCACAATCTTTATCGTTGGTCTCGAGCTTCACCAGAGCTTCTAGGTGGCTTCCCTTTGTTAGCTCTCCCAGCCTAAACTCTTGAGAACGATTCGATTTGACCATGCGGTTGAGAAAGGTCAAGGCTGAGTGTTGTTCTAATGAGGTACCTTCCCCATACATTTCGCCGCAAATGCGTTTGACGAATGTAAAGAGGTTCTTGACAGTCTCCAGCATTAGCTCTTTAGTGGTCTAAAAATATCATTATGTGACATCTTTGAGCCCAAAAACGACGACGTACTGGATCGGCAAATTTCTTTGGGATGGGGAGAACATCCTTGATCCCTGCGACCAGTTTTTTTGCGGCATCAATGCCTCGTTCATGAATAGCCCATCCGTGTTCAGGAGCAATGGTTCTGTAAATAGATCTAGAATGCTCCTCAATAACGGTCGCGATTTTATCAAAACTGAGCATACGCATAGAGAGCGGCAAAGTCTTCATGTTTATTGTTCACTTCATCTCCGCTATCACTGATGGGGAGTCCACACTTGCAATCCTGGTGAGAGGATCATGAAATAAGACAAGTATAAAACTCACAAGCGTGAAGCACACCCAACGGGTAGAAGCAGCATTTACGACATCCCGCACAATATCAACTATGCTCTGACCGTTTGAACTAAAAAGCGTAATCAAAACTACCGTTAGTATATATAACGAGATTGTATACGCACTGCGGCTTCGACTTTTCCTTGATGAGAGTAGTAGCAGTGCCGCCAAGATATCTTCCATAGCGAGCGAGAGCACCTTTGTCAGGGTAAAGGGCAAAAAGTGTCTGGTTTGGCATGGATGAGGTACGAATAGAGTTGGTTTTAGTAAAAGCTATTTACCATGAGGAGATCGCGGTCATGGCTGATTAGGGAAAATATCAGTTTCGGGAAGTAATAGAGAGGAACTGTACAAACAGGTCCTCGTCATCGAAACCAAGGAAAAACCTAGATTCACATTCAAAAAGTAAATCACGTAAAAATGAACAAAACGCACCCATAGCCGCCTGATATGTTCATGAGCTCCTTTCCATAAACAGTATGGTAAGTTTGGTGCTTGTTGAAAACATATCGGATAGCTTCAAGTGTTTCCAATCTATGAACTGGCTGAGTCCCGGGACGCTCATGGGAAATCGTTATCCTCATATCTGTAAAAGGACTCGGAGAACTCGAGTCTTTGTTGGGAATAGTCAATGGAAACAGGCCGTACACATTGTTGTACGGGTAGTGGCTGGGTAAGTTACGTTGTAAAACTATAGAAGTTTCGTGAGCGCATGAAACAATATAAACTTCAAAAACCCACGCTTGGGCAACCAGGTATCATGTGCACCATTGTTTGGAGCCGTAGTGCAATCCTTGTAGCCCCATTGCGTCAACGTCGCCACTTTCGAATTTCATGGTTAGTTGTGCAAGTGATTTAGATTAAAGACTGACCATTGAGCTCCGTTGTAAACAGGGGATCACTACGGATTGAAGTGACCTGTGAATCCAGATTAATGTTCGAAGTAAAGCATACAGGCAATATCAACCTAAACTCACCAGATCGACAAGAAGAGCGTAATTCTGCCAATCCTTCAGCTCCAAGAAGATATTTTCATTTCAAATTTGATCTTACCAGGGTATGGCCTAAAGAAATGCTAGAAGACTTCGTGCAAGTTTCAGCCAGTAGACCAGGCTAAGGGGACAATCAATAGTTGGGCACAGGAGCTAGTTCCACAACGCACATAGAGTTCAAGAGCGTCGATTGAATCACCATAGAGACTTTTCGCAGCGCTGGCAACATCGGGGTTCGAGTTCCACTCTTCGAAAGACTTCAAGGCTGAAATATTATTCCATCAGGATCAGGAAAGAATCAGAAGTAGTGGTCAGACGCACGCTTAAGGCCAAGAAACTTCCTGAATTGGTTCAAAGAGCCCACTTTCCACTTTCTTGCCCGCTCAAGCATGATGAGCTCCTTCGAACGGAAGCATGAATCAATGCACCGCGCGCCCACTGCCCCTGCTGCGCGCTCAGTCGCTTCATATAGGATGTGCGCAAGATCTTGATCCTTGAACCGGGAATTGGAGCCTCTTCTGATGCTTCTCAAACATATCAGATCGTCAGAAAATGAAATAATAATGATGCAATTACTCAGCCAAGTTCCATTGTCTCCTGTTAGGATTCTTCGATGTTGTCTGGTGTAGCAGCTCGTTAAATTCACGGGGCATCATCTGTACATCCAATGTTTAGGCCAAAATGGGATATTGGATGTTCCATATACGCACATCAGAGATATTTTCGGGTCTATTCCCTGAAAATACAGCCATCTTCTCTTTGAAAGCTTGAACATCTTTTTGTGAAAACAATGAAGACCATTCCTGTGTAAAAATGAGTGCTGGATGGCATTAAACACATACGGTCGATAACGAACCGAGTGTAGAAGGCTAAACTCTACGGTGGAGGTATGACCCTTGCCTTTCGCAACTTGAGCCAGATCCTTAACAACCTTTAGAACCAGCATGTAAAAGATAATAAGCACTACTCACAGCCAAAATATTGAGATTGGAGCCAGGACCAGTGTGTGACAGCCCGCAGAGGATTTTCAAGAAGTCTTCAACGACGACATTCATAAACTGTACGCAGTTTATAGCTCGAGCAATCTCAAAGATCTGATCATCCTGTGCAAGGAGCCAGGGCGGTGTGATACCATTTTCTAGGTTTGGATCCGAAGGTTCTTTCCACTCCTTGCGTTCATTGTTGAGAAGAAGGTGCCGTGCGATATACTAAGAATGGATGCATCAATTAAAAATATTCAATAGCGCAGGCAACTGCTTACGTTATGATTTCTGTTCCATAAGATCAGAAGCGCTGACACCGCAGGAGGAAGAAAAGTCGCGCGAATATCATAGTAGCAGTCAGGCGACAGCATACCCGTCCCGTCTTTGGCGCGAACCGTGTCGGACTCAGACTTGTTGGTGCCATAAAGAGGAGAAAGATCAAGAAACGGTGATGTCTGATTGTACTCGAGTCGGTTCTCGTCAACGCGATGAAGGGAAAGCTGTCCGCGCTACGGTGAATACAGTGAGAGGAGAATTAGAAGGATGACCTTACCGAAATGACACATGCAAGAGCAGCGACAAGAGAATTAATGTTGTTGGCATGATCTTCGTGACGAGATTTCTTCAGCAATTTGTCAAAGACGTCCGCTGCCCTAGGCAGTTTCCAGGGATCCTGGCCCTCCGACCTGCGCCCGAATGGGTACTGCTTTCCAGGTTCTAATTTTTTATCAGCCATGAGTGTAGGGGGAGTACATTTGGCGTTGTCCACTATCAAATGAAAAAAGTGAGTAAAAATCGATGCTGTATATCTGTAAAGGGGCTCACATAGTGCTACGGCGGCATCGTTCATTCGAGGTCTATCCTGGCTGACACAGGACATATATTCCATTCCTTCTTGAAACTGAGCGCGACCTTAGAGTAGAATTTCCTGAAAGTGAGTGGGAAAAACGCACAACGTTCTGCCTGTCATCGATGCCTGAGCCCAAGGTGCTGGCGCTTCCCAAGGACGTGAAAGATTTCTAGAGGTCAAGAAATAATCAGCTTAGCAAATTGAGAGTCAAAGACGATACGCACAACAATCTTCGGGGTGAAAAATCTTGGAGGGGCAGTCGGTAGATTTTTAGCAGATGCCTTGCCTTTCCAAACAGGCACATAAGAAGCGATACTTGAGAAAAGGTTCCGGGGTGTATCTGCAGAGGTTGGTTGGATGGTTGAGCCAGTAGAACCGTTTTCTTCAATGCCGTCGCGAGAACTATTGAGCATAGTATAGATGGAAGAGGTAGGGTAAAATATGTTGATGCAACCAGAGGCGAGCGTTATCCAGTTTTAAGAGGTTCTTCTGAGGGACAACCTGCCCGCGACTGACTCATGATTCAGCCCGAAGTCCTTGAGCGCCAAAGCTAAGCATGATTGTTGATTACAAGAATACAAACCTCGATCGCTCATAGCTCTAGATGCATGTATACAGTGCAACCTATGCATGTTTATTCTCCCAATCCGATGATATCAGAAATGAATTGCCCCTGGGTTGCTCTCTCTCTGAGCGTTGAAAGTTGAAAGTCGAGCGCCTCAGTGCGGAAAGGTGCCCGAATGATCCGTTGATGTTCTATGCGAATGGGCGTCAAATGGATAACTAGCACACCTGCACGTTCTGACAACGTTAGGATTGTATGGGGAGCCTCGTGGTCGGTGTAAATGTGTAGATATTACCATGTGTGATGAGTGGGAAATGAGCGCTCGATCACTAGTAAGCGCTAATGAGCTGCTTGGAGGAGTCTAGGCTAGTCTAGGTAGTTTCCCGAAGGCAACTCCTACCTGCGCGGGCTTGGATCGATATCGATACGGATATTACTATCATGTGTTATGAGTTTCAAAATGGTTGGGAGTTTCAAAAAACACTTTTTTCGCTCATCCCTTCGACATCGCTCATAAATATGTGTTGTATTCAAATAAAAGGGATGTCTGGAGTTGGGATATCAAAAAAAATCAAGGCTCAGCACATTGTGCATGTATAGGGAAGCAAAATTGTGGCATCAAAATCAGGTCTCCGAGAATAATTTGAATGTAGCATGCTTCAACCTCTACCATTTTTTCTAGGGCTTTCTCAGAAGCTATACATGACTTATAAG
>JABCKI010005980.1:0-20789 GCA_018282025.1 Sphagnurus paluster
TTTGGAAGCTGCGGAGGCCGATAGGTTGCCTGAAAAAGAGGTTTTGGGGCAGGTACGAATGTTTTCAACAAACCACTAATCTCCGATCTCTTATCACCGTAACCACCATTTCTAGATTTCGTAAGTCACAAGCAGAAATTCGATACCACTTTCAAGCTTAAATGGACACATAGTACGTTTGCATTTGCAGGGACCGACACGACATCCAATGCATTGTCGCGTACATTATCACTTCTTTCTCACCACCCACAGGTGCAGGAAAAACTTCGTGATGAGATATTGGAAGCCTTGAAAATTCACGGTGATAGTATACCCTATGGCGACTTGGTTGAGCTTCCTTTCTTAGATGCTGTATGCCGCGAAACCCTACGCCTGTAAGTCATTCGATGCACTCCAAAGTGGTCGCCGGCGTAAATGCTGAATCTAATTGATCATAGCCATCCTCCTGTCCCTGGGGCCTTCAGAGTGTACGTTTGACTAAGAACCAGCTGGCATACCTGGCTGATTTTATTATCCTGTTTAGAGCGCGCGAGGATGCATCTGTGCCTCTAATGACCCCTGTGAAAGGTATTGATGGCCGTGAAATGCATTCTATTTTGATCCCCAAGGGTACCACGATTTTTATGTCGATCCTGAATGCCAATCGCGACCCCGCTCTGTGGGGCCCTGATGCGCACGAATGGAAACCCGAGCGTTGGCTTTCACCCCTTCCCCAGGCTTTGAATGAAGCGCGCATGCCCGGAATATACTCCAACTTGTCCGTGCTTGATGGCATTTGAGATTTGAACTTCGGAGACTAAATTTTTCCTTAGAATGACTTTCTTGGGTGGTGGAAGAGCGTGTATCGGGTTCAAGTTCTCGCAATTGGAAATGAGTGCGTACCACTTTGCCCCTGTGGTGGTTCTCAACACCCACACTTTTACAGAAGCTGTCCTATCAGTCCTCCTCTCGCAATTCAGGTTTTCATCTTCTGAAAAAGAAACCAAATGGAGTTTTGCTGGAATATGAACGCCCTTGGTGAAGGATTCGCCAGTGCCCCAATTACCTATCAGGGTGGAACTATTTGACACCTCTGATTGAAATTTTGCATATCTTTCAACGGACTAAGTAATTCCACGTACGATACTTTGAATTTTTACTTGTTCTAGACTCCTAAATTTTCTCCATTAGTGATACTTGATTCGACGAGTTTATCTTGTTACGGTTTTTTTTTTTTTCGAGTTAACAGATATACAGATATATTCATTATAGACCAACTTCTATTGATATGGGCTGCGGATTGAAAATAGGAGCCAGGTTTTTTTTTGACCCAACCCAGGGCGACACAGGCGGCCCCTGAGCCAGTCAAACAGCCCTCTGCTATCTGGATCTATGGTTCTCACACACACGTCCGACAAACATTCCCTATGTAGATTAAATGACTAATACAAATTGTCAGTAGGCGCGGTGCGGCAGGCATCCGTACATGCGTACATGAGCGAGGTACGGAGAAGACTGTGGCGTGCGCTGAGTGACGAAACACTGAAACCTTCAAGTTGGATAGTGGTATGCGTCTGGATCATTATACGCCGGTGTATTGTCGTTTAGGTGAGGCCCTTGGGATGGGTTTTTTAAGATAGGTATACTCAAGCTGTTCATCGACGAGCACTGCGATTTGAAGATGCCGAAGCATCCCGGCATCGATGACAGCCTGATGATCCTGCCAATCTCCATTAGAATATATCCGTAAATGGCTCTTGATTTTTCAGAAAAATCATGCAGCATAGATTATTATTTTTTGGTGTTTTATAGAAGCATACCGTTGCAACGAAGTTCACACCTCTCACTGCACAGACATTCGCCTTACGCCACACCAGGATCTGGTATAGTGGATTCAGTTGCAATTAGGATAGAAATATATTATTATGAAAAATAACCGCCCCATAATATATATTGGAACAGCCAATGTCACTAAGCTCCGTGAAGTAGCAAAGATCGCGTCGAACGAAGCGCCACTTATAGCCAATCAACACCTTTGCGTTGCATTTGACTGAAAATCGGGGAATTTAGACCTCAGAGGCTATGTCGGAAAAAGGAGAAAGAAAAAAAAGAGAGAGAGAGAAATAAAAGTTAACTTCACCAATAGTCTAAGAATAATTACCAAGACTGATACCTGTGTGGAGGATGATCAGGTGAGGAATCAAGGTGTGCTCTGATTCTTGACCCGGAGTGACAGCACATAACTAATATCTGCTGTGTCAATCGTTTTCATATCCGTACAGCACACGCAATGGCGGCAACCCTGCTGCTCGCGCGTCCTCGTTTACTCTGTGACACGTTGGAGATGGCCAATCAGCCCGCCTACTATAGCGGTGGAGGCAATGCGATAATGATTCCGCTGGCGCTAGCCGAGCGTATACGTCAACGAGCACAACCACAGCTCTATCTATGTCTTAATCTAACATATCTAATGTCTAATCATCTCTAGTGCTTGGGAGGTAAGTAAACTGCCTTTTGGTCACTCTACAGCGCGCATAACGCTCTTTAGAACGAGTTCTTCATCGCTCATGTTCTTGGTGGTGTGTCATGGGTATTGCAGAATAAAAGAAGTTGAACGTTGGGAGCCGGCAGTGACAGGGATTCCGGGCAGGGGGCTAGAAAACGAGCCTTACGTCGACGGAAGTGCGAATAATGCGGTTCTGGCGGGTAAGACTTGTCCAATTATGCTCCTTCGTACAGTGGTTCGATATCTAGATGCTTGGAATAAAATTTGGTAGAATGCGTGCTGTGTGACACATGTACATTCGCGGATATTATCGGGAGAGTGGGTTTCGGCGAGTGTTCTTCAAGTTGAGTCTAGGTTGGTCGGGGCTTATTGAAAAATCGACGAGGGCATTTGGAGGTGACATGGCGGCTAGTGGTCACAGCTACGCCCTACGCTCTGGTGGCAAGAGATATTCATAACTGTTTCCAACTTACCACCTTATTTCGGGATGGACTGAAGAGAACGAATACCCAATACGCCTCGGAAATAAACTCCCCATTCTAATTGGAAGATTAAACATCTATATGTTTGTATCCTTGCACCTAAATTTCGATCCCGAGGTTAGCGCTGTGTCAAGCAACCGTGTGGCGGAGCTCAACGCACCCTGTTTTCCCGCAGCATGCCCATGTACTTCTCCGAAAGCCACTTGCAGTTCTCGTAGTGGTTGACACCCTCACCCTTCTGGCACTTTTCAAGCTCCTCACGCACGAGGCGCGCCTCCATAGCCCGAACCCAGGACTCCCGGATGTGGTCGTCGCGCTCCTGGAATTTGGCTGGCAATTAAGAAAGAAGTGTTCAGCTACTGTTCCCTTGGATGTAGCTTTAGACTCACCCTTGATCTCCTCAGCGCGCAACTGGTTCAAGCTCATCGTCGTGGTTGGGAATTAGACTGTTTTGTTTGGATCGTGTTTGGACTCGAAGCTGTGATTCGATTCCTGGTCCTAATGGGCTTCCGCCTCTCGTTCAACTTTCACAACAAACGATATCTTCGTTCGAAATGATGTACGCCTCTCATTCAGCGAACTGCTCTGGATAAAAAATTGAATTTTGCCTCAGTCTCATCACACCGGCAATCCAGCATGTCATCCTGAGAATCACATGTTTTTTAAAGACCGGGGTCAAGTAAATAGCCTGCGCCTCACCTGTGTGTCCAGAACACATTGGAATTAGCAGTGGAAGTCATCATGTCCTACCCTCTCAGTTTACCAGCAGCTGCACCTCTTATCACACTCACTCATCGTAAGTCACCAGATGCCTAACAAGCTTGGCAGATGCACTGACTACTCATCTTAGCGAAGCCCTCACTTTGGGTTATCGAACTCCATAATGGCCAGGATAATCGGTTGACGGCTGATCTTGTAGATCATGGCCTCAAGCCGGCACTTGATGCAGTTGAGCGGCACTGGCGCGAGCAATGGAGGGCCGCACAGAGTGCGAAGGACAAGAGTGGTGGAAAGGGTGCATTAATCATCGTCGGCAGGAAGAACCAAGACAAGTTCTTCAGCAATGGTGTGGAAAGAGTCTCCACGACTACATTCCGAATCAAACTGACAAGGACCGATGGTCTTTTGTTGCAGGTCTCGACTTCGCCAATGTTGTCTCCAACCCGAACTTCTTTCCAAGTATGCACTTCTCTGCGCGTTCTCGAATATCAAGCTTATATTTTTGTTTTCAGTGACCTTCAATCCGCTCCTCTCGCGTTTACTCACTTTCCCCAGTAAGCGCCCATTCAGGTAAACTCCTTTTTTGCCGGCTAACTCGGCACATAGTCCCGACCATTGCCGCTATCAATGGTCACTGCTATGCTGGTGGATTTATGCTCTCACTAGCATGCGACTATCGCGTGATGACCGATGGCAGCAAACGCAACGCCTGGCTATGCATGAATGAGGTGAAGTTGGCCATAGCTTAACTTGACGCACTAACTGATTTGTAAATAGGTACATTTTGGTGCCGTATGGCCCCGTTCGTTTGCTGCTATTGTCAGAGCCAAAGTGGGAGACCATCGCCTTCAGCGTAAAATCGCCCTCGAGGGCCACCGATTCACGGCGAAGGAGGCGTACGAAGATGGACTCCTGGACGCCATTGTCCAGGGGCAGACCGCAGAAATTTTAATCAAGGCGGAAGAAATAGCCGATAAGTTCAGCGTCAATGCACAGGGCGGGGTTTGGGGGCTGATTAAGGCATGTCTTTTGTTTCCTGGTCGACCATGTACACAAGTCATCTAACGTAGCCGATAGAATGATTTGTATCATGATACCTTAGTCTCGATAAAGCTTGACCCGAGGATTACAAACGCCACTATTGAAGACGCTGCAGCGCGAGCGAGGCTGTAGACACAACTGTTGTCTTGTAATTGGTTCTACTCATTCTTAGGAAATAAAACACCATGCCCTCCAAAGTATGAAAACCCTTGAACAATAGTTCCGAATGCTCAATCCTGATCGAGCACCCTGGCCTCCGTTGGACCCAAGTTACTTACTCGTCTCTCACAACCAACCTGTGTCCTTCAAATGCATTCTCGCTGATGTTGTTGCCGTGCCAGTGGACCAAAATTATCCTTTGAACACTCGCGCCCGAGGCTTCGACAGGTCCGTTTGTCAACCGCATTCTAACTTTGTCCCACTTTGATCTTCGAATCTCATGTCTCCTAATACAACTAGCCCCCACAACAGCAGCCGTTCACCGACAATCATTTTTCAATAGACAGCTTTCATCGCAAACGGCCCCCAGAGTTATTTTTAGTACCGCAAGTCACTATTTTTGGTCTACCACACGAGGTACAGACAACGGCAACGGCCCTGCGCAGTCTGTCAGGCCATTGTGCCTCTGAATCCTCATATCCATAAGCACATGAGGAATCGAGACGCGGGGAGAAAGTGATTCGGCTGGTGACAGCCGTGTATTGGATATATAACACGCACGGCGAGGATGGTGCCCCCCACGTTCCCTCCTTCCCTCCTTCCTTCCTTCTATTCCCTTTTCCGTTCCCTTTTCCCTTTGCCACAGGCTGGGCATTTCATTTTCCTCCTTATACCAACTCTCCTTCCTTTCTCTGGTAGATTAATAGTCCTCCGTTCAACCCTCATTTTTGAACAACACACCACGCGGCGCGACTCACCATGCATATTCGGTTTTCCGCACTTCTAGCAGGTATCTTCCTTGCGCTCTCTGTCAATGCGAGACCCTCTATAAGCTCAAATTCAACTGCGGATGCGAACGTCGCACGCGATATGGTCAAGCTTCCCCTGAAGCGCATTGAACAGCGGTCCGACATCCACCCTCTTATCGCAAGTCTTCGCAGCATCCAAAAATCAGGGGGGAAAAACTAAAAAATCATTTTTTCACACAGGCCCTCCAGCAAAACATAAATCGCAGCCACCGACGCTACGCACGCATGACTGGGCGCGAGCTCCCCTCTACCTCCGAGCTACACGAGAATCTCCGCCGACGTGTTCTTGCTGTCGAGGGCGAGCAAGGCCTTGTTAAGCGCTACAACAGGAATGGTACGAAGAAGACGGTTGCGAACACCAGACCAGCAGGTTCAGGTGCCGTTTTGGCAGCAGCGGCAGCGAAGAACCGCAACGGCAATGCACAAGCTGCAGAAAACGGTCGCAAGGGAAAAGCTAGGAAAGGCAAAGGTAAAGGCAAAGGCAAGAATGAAGCGGCTGCTGGTGCAGGTGCAGGTGCCGGTGGCGCCGTTGGGGGAAAAGTGTTAGTTGTTATTCTATTTTCTTCATGATTCGTTGGTTAACCAGGATTTACCTGTGCAGCGATACTTCAGTCCCTGACGCCGTCGCTACAGCAAACACCCCAACTACTGCTAATTCTCTCGGGCTTGACATCGAGTAGGTTTTTTATTTTATTCAGGACAGATCCCAGGCCATTCAAATAAAACACTACAGGTCGCAGGATCTCGGTTACCTCGCCACAATTCAGATGGGTACGCCACCTCAGGACTATCTGATCCTGATGGATTCAGGGTCAGCAGATCTGTGGGTAGGGGCGGAGAACTGCGCTTCTGAAAATGG
This sequence comes from Sphagnurus paluster, assembly GCA_018282025.1. Classification (NCBI taxonomy): domain Eukaryota; kingdom Fungi; phylum Basidiomycota; class Agaricomycetes; order Agaricales; family Lyophyllaceae; genus Sphagnurus; species Sphagnurus paluster. Next base: position 6,556 of record JABCKI010005980.1, read on the forward strand.
CGGTGGATGCGTCAGTACTAGATATTACGCTTTACCAGCTACCAACTAATGAGCGTGGTTACAGGGAAACCATAATTTCCTGGGACCAAAAAGCTCAAGCAGCTTCGTTGACACTCAGGCGCCTTTCCAGGTGACTTATGGAAGTGGTGCAGTCCAGGGCAATATCATTACGGATAATATTGTGGTTGCGGGACTTGCCTTGAATGCGCACACATTCGGCGTTGCAAGCACCGAGAGCGTCCAATTTTCCGACAACTCGACGCCGTTTGATGGGCTCATGGGGCTGGCGCAATCGGTTAGTTTCGAGCCATTCACTATTCCACAGAGACAAAGTCTGATTAATATTTTTTGGTAGACCCTCTCTGAGCAGGGTGTCCTCACTCCGATCGAAGCTATGGCAAAGGCAGGCTTGGTGCCTGCTGCGATCACCTCATATAAGATTTCTCGTCTTGCTGACAACAAGAATGATGGTGAAATCACTTTCGGGTAAGCACCATGAGCTACACATGTATGTGCTTTACTTACTGCGCCTTGATTCAGCGGCCTGGACACCACGAAATTCAACCCCGCCACCCTGGTTACGCTTCCCAACGTGAGCAAACAAGGGTTCTGGGAAAGCGCTATGGACAGCGTCAGTGTGGACGGCACCGACCTCGGACTCACAGGGCGCACCGCGATCCTGGACACCGGCACAACCCTTATCATCGCACCCCCTGCTGATGCCCTTGCGGTGCACCAGGCCATCGCTGGCGCCGCTTCAGATGGGCAGGGTGGATTCACCGTCCCCTGCACCACGAACGCGAGCGTAGCCTTGACCTTTGGCGGCGCGACATTTGCGATTGATACCAGGGATTTGGCGTTCCAGCCTGTAGATCCTACAAACCCGACGGGCGATTGCGTCTCAGGAATCTCTGCAGGTAACATTGGAGGCGCCCAGGAGTGGCTGGTGTGTATTATTTTGTTCGCCGGGGTGTGTGTAGCATGCTGATGTTGTTTTCTCAGGTTGGCGATGTCTTCTTGAAGAATGCGTACTTCTCGACAGACGTGACGAAGAACACACTCAGTTTGGCGCAACTTGTTTGAACGAGGCAAATACTCAGGGTATGAAGAGAGCTAGGTATTGTTGGTGGATATTAGATGGCTCGGGTAGCTGCATTATAATTTTTATGGATTTATTTAGCAGAAATGTAATCCCGCCACATGTATTTTACGGAGACGCGGAACGGATTTATGTATTGGTATATCAGAGAGTGACCATGCAAAGCAACTGAAGGTCATGGGTATCGAGAGCTCTATGGGATACACAACGCAGTCTAAGCCCAAGCTGAAGAGGGTAGATGTCCTTGCGAATTCAGATCACCCTCCTTTCACAGCGTGTCTCCGCATGGACGCTTTCGCAGTTGCGGTCACAATAAGGCATAGCGCAACGACGGCACTTGTACGCACCCCAGTATCCACAGACGGAGCACATGATTCGTGGTGGGTAGGGTGAGGGTGGAGTGACAGCAGTCAAGTAAGTTGGGATTGAAGGAGGGAGAGACGCGATATTCTGAGGATGTAAAGGTAAAAGCCAGTCAGCGAAGACGACTAGGAAGTAGTGCAGGCGTACTGATTCCTCGATAAGAGTCGCAAGGTTCTTACGGTAGAGCAATGCAGTTCGGACATTCATGGTAGACTTCTTCTTTTTTGCTGCCGCGGAGGTGCCTGCGATGGAGAGGTTGCGTTTGTCGGAGATGGTTTGGCGCGCCCGTCCTTTGGCTAATTTACCGCCCTCTTCGTCGTCTTCTCCAGCCAAAAGTGTAGGTTCGGCATAATTAGATCGCTTAGGGCATTTAATTGATACGCGGACTACAGTATAAAAATCCATAGACGAGGCTTACTTCAAGTTCGTCGAGATGTCGCTTTGTCCGTTTCGCGATGACCTCGGGAGCAAGACCAAGCGTGGTTACGGTATTGACTTGCCGAGCTTCTACGGGTAAATAGATTGAAATCAGCAACGCTGCGTGTAGATGTTTAAGACGAGGAACTTGCGCTGCTCTCTTGTTTTCTTTGGTGGCATGAGATGAGTTTATTGAAATTGATCGGCCGATAATAAACAAGCACGCCATATGCGCGCGCACTACTTGCCCCACAACCATCCTCACCTGCATTCCTTCCGTAACTCGGTGCTCTGTTCCAACCAAATATCTGCCTCAGAAGCTATTTGGCTCCAATTACCAAATGGGACCCTCAATTGACCCAAAAACGGCTTCGAAACTACCTATCCATGACCTACCTACACCGGAGCCCGAGTCGCCCATGAGGCAAAGGAAACCATACCGCTTCTCTACTTTGTGTGCGACGGTGGAGAACCCGGACATGAAAGATCAGTACGGCAGTAGCTCCGTGCCAATTTACCAATCGGCCACCTTCAAAGGGGTCGGTAACGAGTACGATTACTCCAGGAGTGGAAATCCCACTCGCAGTTACCTGGGTACGTCCGACAGTCTCATCTTTACGATAATGTCTATTCATATTTTGCAGAACACCACATTGCTAAAATTTCCTCGGCCGAGCACGCGTTTGCGGTTTCATCTGGCATGGCTGCCCTCGATGTCATCTTACGCATTCTGAAGCCTGGCGACGAAGTTATTGCAGGAGACGATCTTTATGGTGGAACCAACAGGCTGCTCAGCTACATTCGCAATCATGTTGGTGTCACAGTCCATCATGTCGACACAACCAATCCAGAATCTCTACATTCGTTCATTCACCCGACAAAGACAGCTATGGTTCTCCTCGAATCTCCCACTAACCCGTTACTTAAAATTGCGGATCTTGCAACGATTAGTAAGGACGTCAAGGAACGGGCGCCAAACGCGATCATAATCGTGGATAACACTATGATGAGCCCATATCTCCAGCGCCCCCTGGAGCACGGCGCGGATATTGTATATGACAGCGCCACAAAGTACCTGAGCGGACACCATGATCTCATGGCTGGTGTTGTAACCTGTAACCGGGATGACTTGGCCAAGGTGTGTAATCAAGCTTTCGACCCCTTGCATTGGCGCTCACGATTTTGGTACGAAGCAAATTGCGTTCACCATTAACAGTGTTGGCAACGCCCTGACACCCATCGACTCCTTCCTTCTTCTCCGCGGAATTAAAACGCTGGCCCTCCGCATGGACCGACAACAAACCACCGCGAACGTTGTTGCAGATTACCTCAACACACTAGGGTTTCATGTAAACTACCCCGGGCTGGCCGATCACCCGGGGCGCGAAATCCACGAACGTATCGCTGACGGTAATGGTGCCGTGCTCAGCTTCGAGACAGGCAGCAAGGAACTGAGTGAACGTATTGTGGGTGGGACGCGACTTTGGGGTATCAGCGTGAGTTTTGGCTGCGTAAACAGCTTGATCAGTATGCCTTGCGTTATGTCGTGTGTACAATTATTTTTGGCACTGACCGTTGAGCTGATCAAGGTTGATAGGCATGCGTCTATCGATGCGGCAACACGCGCCGCTCGTGGTCTCCCTGAAGACCTTATTCGTCTATGTGTTGGCATTGAGGATGTGCATGATCTTTTAGATGACCTGGAGCATGCCCTCATTGACGCTGGCGCTATCGAGTTCAACGGATTGCAGAACAGATACGTCCGGGTGACAGGTCCTGAAGCTGGCCACGCGATTAGTCGTGCTGTTGAGAAGTTGGCTCTCGATGGCGTGCCTCCCCCACAGGATAGAGAGTGGTTTGTTAGTGCCCCAGGTAAAGTTATTCTGTTTGGAGAGCATGCCGTGGTTCATGGAGTGGTAAGTCACATTCTGTTATCCTATTGGTGTCTTCAATTACAAGGGGACTGGCGTGATGCCCTTCACGGCACTTCGAAGACCCGGGATTCGACCCTTTTATCTTGCCTTACTGACTTCTCTCATTTAGACCGCGATTGCTGCGTCGGTCGATCTCCGATGCTATGGCCTCACGACCCCTAGGAATGATGGAAAACTTTCGGTGCATTTCCACGACATCGATAATTTCTATCAGGAATGGGACATCGAAGCCTTGCCGTGGGACGCAGTAACGCCCGTACCTGCGGGCAGCGGACACCCGGAGGCGCTCGATCAGAAACTCATTAATGCTATTACTGAAGGTCCCTTGAAGGGGACAGATGAGAGCAAACGAACTGCACATGCGGCGTCTCTCGCCTTCCTCTACATGTACCTAATCCTCGCTAAAGGAGCAGAAAGGTATGTTTTAGTCTCCTGGCCGCGGAGTTGGTGCTGACACGGACTTATACCACCCTCGAAAGGCTGTCGTTCAACTTCACCGCGCGATCAACACTCCCGATCGGTGCTGGCCTCGGCTCTTCGGCCTCATTCTCTACCTGTGCGGCAACCGCCCTGTTACTACTTCAAGGTCGAATCACTATCCCAGCCCCTCCGGCGCCAACCTCGCCGACCACAGGCCATGTCCATCTATCTCACCAGGGCCGCAGAGCTCTGCCCATAGCCTTGGCTGAGGAAGTCAATCGCTGGGCCTTCGTAGCTGAAAAGATTCTACACGGTAACCCGAGCGGCGTAGATAATAGTGTCGCCGTTTTCGGTGGTGCCTTGGGGTACACTCGTGCAGGATTCGAGAGGAAGAGTGGGATGGAACCTATCCAAGGGTGAGCCGGCCACCTTCCGCTCCCATCTCCCCTTTGAATCTTGTTCCTGACCGGCTGCATACTCCTTAGATTCAAATCGCTCAGATTCCTATTGACCAACTCCAAGGTACCGCGAGACACCAAGAAGCTGGTCGCCGGGGTCGGCGAGAAAAAAGCCAATGTAAGGCTTCAGATGGGTATAGAAGAGTAGTTTGAGGGGCTGACGCTGCACCGTGCTTTCAGGAACCTGAGTTAGTTAACGGCATTCTGAAGGCCATCCAGAGCATTAGCGATGAAGCTAGGAGGGCGTTGGCGGATCCTGAGCTGCCTCGTGATTCTTTGCTTTCCGCCCTGTCGGTCAGTAATTATTTTTCTATCTTGCAGGCAATCTTACATGTCCGCCCAGGCCCTCATACATGAAAACCATGGCCATCTGGTTACTTTAGGCGTTTCGCACCCGTCACTTGAGGTCATTAGGAGTACGACGGCCGCAGAACCTTATCAGCTAGCGACCAAATTGACTGGTGCCGGCGGAGGAGGATGCGCAGTTACGCTAGTACCGGATGGTGCGTGTAGGCCCTCATTCAACACAGACATCGATCTCACGGTGTACTATTCATGCCCCAGATTTCAAGGCACAAGACCTACAAAATCTGATAGACCAGTTGATCCGCCAGGGCTTCGACCCATATGTCACAGCTGTAGGGGGTAGCGGGCTGGGAATTTTGTCCCCATACGCCTACCACTCAAACCGCAGTGCTGCGGCGCGCCACCGAGCTCCAGTCCCTGGGCAAATCACGCCTCCGGAAACACCGAACCCCAACGACGAGTCGCTGCCGTATTTGGAGCAATCTGAGGACTTTGAGCCGCTGCGTCCTTCATTCGAGATGAGCTCAATCTCAGAACTCCCCTCGTGGACTGAGAACCTGGGGCGCTGGTTGTACGTTTGAGGTGTTGTGGAATCAAATACGTAAATTTGTAGTCGATTTTGTACGAAGTATAGTGATCTAGAATGTGTCTGTATTCGATATAATAGGATCCCAGTGTTGTGTAGCCTATCCCTGTCACCGCGTTAGTATCAACTACTCACATATTCAGCAAGGGAATCAGTTCAGACTCAAGTCAGTCATTCTAGGAGAGTTTATCTACTCAGAGAAAAAACACGCCAATGCCTCATGTTGGCAGTCTTCAATGAATTTCAGTAGCACATTTTTACATACAATGATACTTTGTTATTGACGTCACTCACCGTAGGTTCGAACGTACCAAATGGGTAACTGTGATGACCCTGATCTACGAGTTAATCTTCTCTTCAAGTCTGATCGCCCGTGGCGTCAAAATTCAGAAGATACACATCGGTAACTCAATCTTTAAAAAGAAGGTCGATTATGTATACTGGCGAAGTACGCGAGGAAATGATCCAAAAAGGCTACTTGGGGGTACAAAAAATATTCTGCATAGATATCGATTGAAAGACTACCACAACGATAATACAAGTGGTGAATATATAATTATGTGCTAGGATGTAACAAGTTTGTGAAATATATCAAAAAAAATTCCGTGAATGATAGAGAAGGATACCGAAATGTTAGGTGTAATTTGCTTTCACTCGAGGTCAGAGTGGATATTGAACTCCTCGGGCTCTTCGCGTGGGCGCAGGGTCACGCAAAGAGTTTCTTTGATCTCCAAGTATTTAGTGCCGAAGTACCGCTGGGTCTTAAAGCTCCAGCTAAACCAAGAAAGCATGAGCAAGAGAAACTTTGTTGTGAATGGGGCAACGCACTCGAGGTTGCCTTTTATCCAGCAACCGAGTCCTTGGATGAAGCGCGCTACCTCGGAATCAACACAGGCTCCCCATGATGGAAGGTGATTTTGCGCAGTCATGAAGCGCTCCATGAGCTCGGCGCAGTACTCGCCGATATGGTCGGATGCCTCTTGGAGCGTCATTTTCCTATTAGCCATGAGGACCTCGACGATGTTATTTCCACTGATTCCTTTGCTTTGTTCCATATCGTATGAGTAAATATCCTATAGAAACCTGCTTAGGAATTGTTCGCAGGAGCATCATTGTGGAAAAAACTTGCATTGGCCCAGCAAACGAGGTCAACGGCTGCCCAGTAGATATCCAGAAATACAATGTCCTCGAAAACTTCCTCAGGGAGGTTCGTTCCAAAGGCGTATTCGATGAGGCCGAAGCAAAGGCGGACGGCACTATTTTCGCGGCGTAAAGCGATGAATGCATCGACGTCCAATATTTCGCCTCGCTCTCGGAGCTCCGCCTCCGTGATCACGCAAGCACAATATGTCTCCCAGTGCTTCAAGAAGCGCGCTGTCGCCCTTGTACCTGACAAGCGGAGAAAGCGCGTCCTAAACCTACAGTAAGTACGCCAATGAGCTTTTGAATTCTGGAAAGAAAAAAGAGCTACAAACTCTTTGGTCATGCGAGCAAATAGAGACCCGTCGTCCCAGTTGGGGTCCTGCATGGCGTTGAGGAAAATATTGCCAGTGGCAAAAGCATCCTTGGCGGATTGGTCGTCGCTGATCTCGTCGAATACGAAGAGGACGTTGACCTGATTACACCATCGACATCAGAACGCCGCTTCGAATAGAATAAGAATAAGCCGGGGAGGCTTACAAAGTCACAGCAGGTTCTGAATTCCTCAGCGCCAGCATAATTGTAGACGTGAGAGACGAGTAGCTCGTTGCATCCAAGGACGAAAAACGCGCGTTTTCTGTCAGTAAAGACATTAAAACTATTAATCCAAGCACGAGACTCTGCCGCTCCTTCCTCGTAGTGAGGGTTAACGCCTCCTCGGATAGGGCACCCAGAGAGAAGGTCGGGAAGAATGAACTGTTTAGATGAGAGTGTCATGACGCGAGTAAATAACAGAAGCGAAGAGATGCAGATGAGAGGCGGTGGTTGAGGTTCGAGGAAAGTGTGTGGGCACCTTTATATGAGACGCGAGGAGGGTGCATCCCAACAGGAACTGAGCGTCGGGAAAATGACCAAGGTTCCCGATCTCATCTCAGATAGTAAGAGGGGAAAAATATTGTTCTGGCGTGTCAAATCTGAAGATTTATCTTGCAGAGCTCAACGATTCCCATTGCGAAGAGATTTCACACATCGGATAGCGAGTAGCAAGGGATCTGAGGACGAATCGTCTCACATGAGATAGAAGACCTGGATGTGCGGCGGAGTAAGAAGAGCTAGGAGCGTTCATAAGTGAAATCTCTCCACTGGTATAACGTGTACATGCCACTTTGAACCGACTTTGTGCCTATTTGCAGCTTCTAACATTGAATATTGAACGCCGGGCATTGCAGGAGCATTCGCCGAGATGGACTACTGAAAAATATCAAAGATTTACCACTATATCATGTTAATTTCATACTAGAGAAATAAGTTGCGAAGATCTCATCTTTTCTCGCCCCTCCGACTACCAGCCACCAAGGAAGCCTTCGAGGAAATACGAATCCTGCTGTAATGTTTCGCTGCACGGATATACAAGCTGGGACCGATGCAATTCTACTCATCCTTGTGTGTTGGGTGATGAGTAGAGGATTAGATGAGATTATGACATCCTTCCTACGAATGCCATGGTCTCGTAAGAAAAAAAAAACCACTGTTTCCGCGGCGAAGGTGTGCTTTTTCGGGCACCAAGTATCAAAAACTTTGGGCGTATGAACATGAGCCAATATCCTATTTACTCACCATGTAGTGTACAACCATAGGTACAAGCCGCGAACCAACAAGATGGCTTTCCAGATGTATCGTCATTGACATGCTTTACGGCGTACAGAGCACAGTCCAAAGTCGCTACAAATACTGAGATCCGGATTACCGAGGGGCAACGGGAAAGCAGCACCGAGCATGAGGAGACGCTATTGGGGTTAGCGGCAAATGAGGCGCACGAGAGTCCTTATTCCGAGGCAAATCGTCTAATGGATGGAGCCATAACAGACAACAACTTGGTACCCACCAGGTAGATCGCAGATGGTCAGAAGCTCCTCCCTGGTGATATCGATTGGCAGCCCTCTAAAATTCACGGTGATGAATGCCAGCTTCTTCAGGCCCCAGCATCCGTTCAGGCCCCAGCATCGGTATGGCAAAAGTGATGCTGTATGGAACAGTACCTCGTCAAAAGAAGTAGTATCTAGTCGAGTACTCGAGATTCTTGAATTAAGGAGACGCCACCGGAAGCAAGCAAGCCGTAAGCCAAGATAGGACCAGTTAGTTCACGCACTTGGGCCGCAAATGCCGGAAGATTGCCCAGCATCCATGGTATAGAGATAGGCCACACTCTTATAGATGTTCATGGGATCTGGCGTTTATAAAAGGGGCCAGGTGAGTTTCCATAGACAAAGCCAAGCGCGTTTCTGGAGCAGAGAAGTCAGTCGAAGGTGGTTTGAGTAAATAACGAATCGAGTATAGCTCCAAACTGGAGAGAGAATTCAAATGTTCCAGTGCATGTATATCAAGATGGCTTGAAGTAGGTTGGACTGCCTTGAATAACTGGGAAGGTAACCAGGATGCCAGGATGATTTAAGCGTAAGGTGGCGAAGCTACTAGACCCTGCGACGAGATGTCCCCCGTTCCTGAGGCCCTAACATAATATTTTTGCGCGTGGCTAAGATGCAGCAGGCGATCCGCGGACTGCGTGCCCTACCCTGCGCCATAGATAACGAACACAGATAAATCTCTTTCATAGATGAGAATCCGTTTCTTACGTACTTGGACAACCAATAGCGTCATGCGCATACGTCGGCAAACGGCGTGCCGATGGTATTCTTGCCAACGGGATCAATTGGTTTTGAGTGCCAAACTGTTGAATGTCAGCTAAAATATCCAATCGATAAAAAGGGAGAGGAACAACGAGTGACTTGTTCCAGCACGTAGTTTTTTTTTTTTTTTTTTTTTTAAATACATTTCAAAACGTCCAAACTTGAGAAAACGACGACTGGCTAACGCACGGGGAAACATGTCTCGTCACGAGGAAATGCCGATACGTTGTAAAAAGTCATCCCGCAAAATAACATGTTTACTTGGGTATGTATTTCTGTTACTCAGACAACGCGGACTAATGAGCGCGCCTGCCTGTCAGTTTTGATGTGTAAGAATACAGTCGTCTTCCGAGTTTAAGTGGTTTACTTACTCCCGAAGGAGGACTGTATAAACTAACATCCCTCCATTTTGAACTCTATCGCCGTCATCAATCCGCTCGTCAATCTCTCCTCAAAGTCCACCTGGATGAATAAAATTATAACAAAAATAGTAGGTGCGACAGACAGAAAAGCTCATAACAGGAATATAGACCGACAAAAACCATGGTTTAGAAGCATATCCGATAGCTTGCGTAACGCCCACTGGTTTCACTCGGTCTTGTGATCTTCACTACCTGTCCTCGACGAAGGCCATAGTACCGCGCAACTGGATCCGCTAATTGAATACGTGGTAGTTGAGTTTCTTTGAGGCGGCTGTTTGGGTATAAGTTGGGATTCATAACATGAATCATAAAAGTAACATACTATTTTTCGAGCAGAATTTTCTTCTCTTCCTGTGACAGGACATCATGGCGCGGCACGAGGGTATGATGGACGATGTTGACGAGAAGATCTGATTCAGAGAATTCTTCCAGACGAAACTGGGCAGCCATGGCCACAATGACCTAGTAAAAGCATGATGGAGATTGTAAGATACCTGGGAGGTGGCAGGACCCCACCTTTCGAGCGGATGGTGTCATGTTTCCGGGGAATACAATGATGCCTCGTTGAATCGATTTTTCTTCGAGAATGCCAAGCAGTCTAGAGCACGGTCAGAGGATCAAAAGGATGCGTCGAAGACTACATACTTTCTCATTGTCTTTACACCAACGCTCTTTTCTTCCGTGAAGAACACGAAGATTTGATCAGTGGAGTTGGCTCGTGAGGATGTGTAGAAATTCAGCTTGTTACGGCTATTCAAGACACATATTTTAAGTCTCTTGATTGAGAAGATCAACGGGAGTATAATTACTCAACAACCCCACCGTCAGACGCGTAAATCTGCTTGAATGTGGGTAGGTCCAGGTGGATTTCATCGTCAGACACTAGAAAGCCCTGGATCGTGTTGGACCATAAGAATAAAGCCAAGTCAAGTTTTTATGATTGCTGACCCTATCTTTGACTAGTTCGTGGATAGTCCTGTTGACTTTCCATAGTTTTGCTGACTCGTCGATGTCGCCCATGATGTCCAATGAGAAAATATTGAAAGTCCGACGTTCGTACAGTCCGCACCTCTTGAACGGCAATGGCGCCTCCCCCCGCGAACACGAGTAATGCCCCGCCCACCGTCACACTGACGAACAATCTCATGGTAGTATCGGGACTATATATTTCCTCCGGGTTTCATGACTGAAAGGAACATTAGACACGGCTGAAGCCAGGCAAAATATTCAAGAACTCTGTCGAACCTCTCCCAACACCTACACCGGGGAACCCTCAAAGACCTTCTAGTTCTGGGCCGCGACATATAACCGGGATAAGCTTTGATGATAGAGGAGATCAAGTCATCACCGCTGCAGAAGATGAGACGTTCCGATTGTATAACTGTAAAACTGGCAAGTGAGTTATCTCTTTACCCTGGGCCCTTCGTGTCTTAATTCTCCCTTTTCTATATAGGCACATCAAGACGCTGCTTTCCAAAAAGTATGGTGTAGATCTTCCCAGATTCACGCACAAGAATTCCGCCATCATCCACGCATCTACCAAAGAAGACGACACGATCCGCTACCACTCGCTCCACGACAACAAGTATCTTCAATACTTCAAAGGCCACAAGGGCAGGGTTACCTCTCTTGAAGTCGCACCTATTGATGATGGATTCATGTCCGGCTCAGTAGACAAGACTGTCCGACTGTGGGATCTTCGAGCTCCAACATGCAGGGGTCTTCTGACCGTCCCTTCCTACCCAATCGTTGCCTATGACAATACCGGTATTGTGCTCGCAATTGCGGTCAACCAATACGCGCGCATCCTTTTGTATGATCAAGGGAATTATGACAAGGCGCCATTCCTCACGATTACCCTTGAGGATCCCACATTGTCGCTCATCAGCTACCCACCGCGGCCAATATTTGTGACTTCGATGACTTTCTCTTCCACTGGCAAATACCTCCTGATCGGCTGTTCTGGTGACGCACATTATGTCATGGACGCGTTCGATGGGCACTTGCTTGCTAAACTAGAGGGCCATGTCGGCTTGGAGCGTCGTTCGATGTCAGCACCCCCGAGTATAGAGCCCTCAAAAGGGTGTAGTGGTGAGGAAGTTACATTCACCCCGGATAGTAAATATGTGATAGGTGGGAGTCTCGACGGAAAGGTGCACGTCTGGGATATTCAAAACCTCCCAAGCCGGACAGGTCTTCCCGTCGACCTTACACTCCCTCCAAAACGGATACAGCCTCTTGCGTCCTTGGATGGCCACCCGGGACCATCACGCTGTGTCAAGTTCAACCCCCGCACTGCAATGCTTGCTACAGCAGGGTCCGAGCTGGTTAGTATTCTAAAACACATCCCACCAATCTGTATTACTCACCAAACTCTCCAGGCATTTTGGTTACCTGACCCATCTGGAGATCCCGAGGAAATTGCTCGTGCGATGCTCAAAGGGACTCGACCTACTTGATCATCAAATGTACTCTGCGGATGACGCTTACTTGTATGTTATATCTGTAATACTATCGCCAGCTCTTTCAGCGACCAATACTACTTTCCGCCATGACCTGCCGAAGCATCAATGACCTCTCCTGGTCCAAGTCAAAAATCGGGTATATCTAGCATCACAGGATGATCTAATTTAGACGAAGAGTGTAGTATGAATGTAGTGGACGTCGACAATGAGAGCGCGACAACCGCGTCGTCGAATACGTCTTGATTTGATGAGGGTATCTGGGCATGTGACCACGAATTTTGGAGACGTGGCATTGCCGCGTCTCGACTTCCGAGTTTCAGTTTCTCTTGACCGAGCCCCTCACTATTCTCTCTCTACCCACTGGCCAGAAATGCGCGTTTACGCTCTTCTCAGTACCCTTGCCGCACTCGTCCTCTGCGTCTCAGCTTGTAAGTCTTCAGTACTCCCTTAGTGAGGTAATGTCTCATTCTTCACAGCAGCTGCTACGGACACCCCAGAGCCCGAGGTCGCTGTCACGGCGAATTTCCCCGAGAACAACCACTTTGGCCGTGCGTATTCACTATCCAATAAGTTATCCATATCTGAGGAGTAATGCAGATGTCGTTAACGGGGAAAAGAATTCACTCATCCTCAGTGTTGAGAATAAGTCGGGGCGCAATGCTACGCTTGTCAGTGTCTCTGGCTCGGTGCACCACCCGGAATCCAGCCGACTGATCAAAAACGTTTGTCGCCACTTGATTCGTCACTGAAGCTGTCCCTGACCCAACATACAGCTTACCTCCACGAAATTCGGTATACCTCTCTTGGAAAGCGTGAAATTGGAAGTTCCCTACGCGTTCTTCAGCGAGTGCGTTTTGTCACCGCCTTAGCTCTTTCTATTCACTGATTAGATATCTGTTTCATAGGTTCAAGGTACTCATCATAGTTGGCCTGTGTCTCCGTTTCTCTATTGATGTTCTTTCCTAGACAGGAGATATCCGCTTAAATGTATGGCTCGAACACTCCGTCGATGTAAGTCATTTCTGGTCAAGTGCCCATCATGGGGACAGTGGTTTATTTTTACTATAGGGAACTACCTACCGCGTTTCTGCCTACGACTCTATTGTTACCGTCGTGGAGCCCGCGATGTCCATCTTCGATTTCAAACTGCGAGTGCAAAAGTCCTATCTCCCAAAAATGCAATGTTGACCAATGTACGCGCATAGTATCTCCGCCTACCTAGTGGTCGCCGCACTCCTTGGTGGCATCTCTTATGCCGCCTACCTCAACTTCGTCCCTCAGCCCAAGCGCTCGAAGAAGACCATCGCCGCCTCTGTCTCTGCTCCGGTTACCGTGACTGCCACCGGGGCCAGTGGGTACCAGGAAGAATGGATCCCCGAACACCATCTCCGCAAGGGTAAGAAAAACGCTGGGGCTGTTAGTGGTGATGAACTTAGTGGCAGTGAGGTTAGCGGAACCGAGGGCAAGAGGCGCAAGGGCAAGAAGTAGGGGGTTATGATGATATTAACAAAATCTAATACAGTGACGTATTTATTTTCACGCCTGTATCGCATACTCTACCTCCGACACCCGCCTATGGAAACTTGCGAGAACCTGATAAAATCAACGTCTCTGGCGCACAGTGAATCCAACGGCATGAAGCCAGCTCCAGCACTTGGTAAATCCATCTCGAGAGTTAGATGCGCTCCTCCCTCGCCTATTAATACTGGGGGTGGGCAACGCCTGCCAAACCCATTTTTGTTTGTCTTTGTTGTAAACAGAGGAATCTCCCTATGATTTTCGAGCCCCCGCGCCCAAGGGGCTCACGCCGGAAGATTCCGTGACCGTATGTCCATCGAGCAGTGTTGTCACTGACCCAGGAGGTCAAAAAATCAAGGGTCAGACCCCTGCATTGACTGACCCGGGTCATTGACCCCACGTGAGTCATCAGGTTACTC
>JABCKI010005981.1:0-20641 GCA_018282025.1 Sphagnurus paluster
GTGTCACCCCCCCTCAGCTTTTTGGGGGTGTTTTTTTTTTTTTTTTTTTTTTTTTTTTTTTTTTTTTTTTTTTTTTTTTTTTTTTTTTTCGTTCGCGCCCTATACAAAATACTGAACGGCTTCGAATCTCTCAGGAAGCTTGGTGTTCCTGCTAATAACATCGTCGTCACTGCCGTCAGCAACAATAACTACGTGGGGCTCAATTATCTTAGCTCCAGTGACCCGTTAGTTTGCTAAGGTGTTATTACGTTCCGCGCTCACCTGTCCAGTAGGAACCAGAATTGGGACATCTCTTGCGACGTGTGTGGCACGAACGCTTGGTCTGTCCATGGCCTCTTTGCTAGTGGCTGCACGGTCAAGTCCGTAAACCTGGGCCTCTGCGCACAGGTAGACACAGTTGTGAGACAGCCGCGCTCTCCCCCTCCCTTCCTGCTACAACTAGCCACTTGCACCGGAGCTCCGAACCAGAAATATCAGTTCTGGATGGTTTAGCAGCTGCATAGCACTCTTGAATTTTCTGAACTTCTGCATTCGTATTTCTTTTTACCGAGATTTTTATTTTCATTTTTGTGGATAATAATTTGGAGGAGAATTCATCCATACAAGCGGAAGCCTCGAGATTGGCCTTTTTTCCTAAGTCATTGAGCCGACAATTTGATTTCCTGATGTGGCTGTGTGGCTGTACACCAGTTTGGACCATAGAAGCAATTCCCAGCCACGACTGTCGGCCACTATGGCAATAAGGCCATGAATGAACAAGGTTGCAATAACAGGCTTCGATGTATGATATCTAACAAGGTTCTCTTTCTATATCTGACTGAAAAAGAGTAATAGGGAGGATCGAAGAAGCTAGCCACCGGGCTCAATGACTCCCCTTGCGGGCTATTGCCACTGAATTCCATGCATGGCGGTCCCTAAACCAAATTAAAAATTAATCTGGGGACTATATCTCTTCCGGATATTGGAAGAATGATCGACAGAGATTCAGACAGCGGTGTGTCCACTGAAAGACGAATGTAGGTTTCTAATGATCTGCCTTACAGTGACAGCTCGATGTCTTCAATTCAACCACCTGACAATGAGATGCTGAATTGACGCTATGATCTCGGTGATGAACTCTGCGGCATGTGGCTCATCTCGCAGAATTTACTCAAGTTTTCCGCCACAGAGGTAGTTGTCGCTATTCTTATCTGCACATGTGGCATCCTATCCCGAGCCTTAATGGTCTTCACAGGATCCTGAGGCGGCCGTGTTTCGCGATTTTGACACCGATGAAGTCACGATTTATCGGGTTTACCCCAAGCATTCTCCGAGGTAACCTATCACCCCTTATTTTGACGGATCATCCTACAGTTTCTTATTGAATCCATGGCTTGAAGGGGGAATTACGCCATTCCATACCTTGTTTTCCTCTTTCTTGTGCGCCAATTTTGCGTAACAGAGCACTTTTCACGGCCGCCGCCCTATCAGTTGACGACCACCACACCGTCCAAAAAGCGATCCGTGACTTCTCGTATTCTTCCGCGCCCATTCGTCTGCATGCCTCTCCCCCGGCGACGATCCGTGTGACTATTCATTTTGGCAATCAGACGCTAATGCTTGGGTATTTAGAGAAGCATTCTGAGTGGAATGGTATTCAGCAACCAGCACACTTCCTCTCGAGATGTTTATGAGCGCCCTCGCCCTCGCTATCACACTCTTCGCAGCTTCTACCTCCGTCAACGCGCATGGATACGTCCAAGAGGTCACTCTTGGAACTACCAAGTACACGGGATATCTCCCTTACTCTGATCCGTACGTGCCTAATTTCTCGGCTTTCGCTAGCCAAAATGCTCATCTAATTTCTCTAGCTACTGGAACCCCACTCCTCAGCGTATAATCCGCAAGATTCCAGGCAGCGGTCAGTTGCTTCACTGGTGATCTATACATTATTCAACTCATCATCCTGTCTTTATCACAACATGGCCACTAGGCCCTGTCGAGGATATAAAGTCGATTGAGTGGGTTTCTCGTTTAACACGCGCACTACACACTGATTTACGATATTTTATTTTAGTCTGCAATGCAACGGCTGGTCCGCTGGTGGGTCCCAGTATGTCGGATCCGCCCCTGCCCCCCTCGTCGGTACCGTCGCCGCTGGTTCGCAGGTCAAGCTGAACTGGACCACCTGGCCAGACAGCCACAGTGGGCCCCTGATCACTTACATGGCCCGTGCACCGTCCGACATCACTAAATGGAACCCCGGAACCTCGTCAGTAACGTAGTATATACTTGACCATTCTCATTTAATTTTGGTGTCAGTGCTGTTTGGTTCAAGGTCGCCGAAGCTGGAAAAGATTCTAGCGGTAGATGGGCGGCTACTGATAACCTCAAGGCTTCAAACTCTATCTACACCTTCACAATCCCGCCGAAGCTCAAGGCTGGACAGTACATCATTCGCCACGAAAGGTGATTTTAAACCTCTATGCCTTCTGCCGCAGTTCACTCATTGAATTTAATAGCATTGCGCTACATTCTGGTCAGATAATCGATTTTTAATGAGAAAACCAGCGCTGAAGCGGCGTCTAGCATATCAATATCCCGGTGCTCAATTCTACCCCAGTTGCATTCAAGTACAAGTAACAGGCAGTGGTACTGCACTTCCTACATCGTTTGTGTCTTTCCCGGGTGCATACACAGCAACTACGCCTGGTGGGTCTCATCCATAACTATGCGAAGACGCAGGGAATTCCAATGCTCACGACTGTGACTTGATCTCTAGGAATCACATTCGATCTTTACAACAGTATGTACCTTCATATTAAATGATTATTTCTTCATCTTATTCTCCACCCTTCTAGATCAACCCAAGGTATGTGACCATTGAACATATCTATATTTCAGCCTTTCACCCGCGTTCAAGACATATCCTATTCCAGGACCTGCAGTGTACGTTGGCACTACTATCTCATCGCAGAGATATTTCAAACTGACCTTCATCGCTTAGATGGACTGGAGGAAACTGAGAACATATTGAAGATCCTGGCTTTTGGGCCCGATGTCAGGTTGTTCCTCTTTTTTATGTTAATCCTGTATCCCTTTGTATCCATTTACGAGCTCTGTGAATCGATTTGCGTGTATTAAGTGTATCTTCTTGAAACCCCTGAAGTTGAGGCCATTCAGAATGGACGTTGATAAAATGCATGGTGCCTTGAGGTTGAGGTAGGCCAGGAAGGCGTGAGTTCTTGCTTACAACTGTCATCATCTCAGAACTACATCACAAGATTACCACATCACAAGATTGCTAGCACCCTAGCCTAGTATCGGACCACTTCGTACCACTAGGAACTGAATTATTATGGACTCATCGGCCGTGAACACCAATGTGACTGTTGACGACTTCGATAGCGTGCTCAGCTATGCGGACCAATCGCAATGGCAAACTCCAGACCCCTCAAGCTCTTCTTTCAACGCGAGTGCAACACCATGGTGGATGGGGACGTACCATAAGACCGATATCATCGGCGCCTCTGTCGCCTTTAACTTCACAGGTGAGTGGAATTTCGCCTGGGATGTAAATATTAATGTGTTTTTCAGGCCCTGCTATCTTCATTTACGGATATTCTGGTCCTGAATACGGCTCTTACGAAGTAAAAATCGATTCTACAACGACTACGCTCAGTGCATACACTACCACCAACGCGACTAGTTCGACTTTGCTCTATGGTGCAAACAACCTCGCCTACGCGCCTCATACCCTAACCTTGCGTAATCTTGGGGCTAAGAATGTCGATGCTGGCGGGAATGGGTTCCTCCTCGACTATCTAAAGACGACGGTGCAGTTGGCCCCCGCCGGGTTTGTGATCTTGCTCTCTTTTGCACACTCTTGCGCCCATGTCTGAATGCAAACACAGGGCAACAGTGAAAAATGTCACGTACCAGGAGACTGACGCTGCGCTCGTGTACTCGGGTACCTGGGGCTCAAACAAAGGACCTGTTTTCAGCGGTGGCGGGACGACATACACGAATGGGGACGGCGCATCCGTGATGCTTTCATTTGAAGGTAGGTGTTCTGTATGTGCACAGTGTCAGTTAGTTCCTGACTTGACACAGGCGGCGCGATATATGTATTTGGCGACAAGAAGAACGACCATGGGCTTTATAGTGTCGTACTAGACAATGGAACTGCGCAGGTGTACGACGGCGTTTCAGGGTGCGGAGGAGCTTTCGGGATGACATGCGAACAGCAGGAGCCCACGTTGAAGTACTTTGCATCCAACTTGGGCAGCACCACACATACACTCAAGATCACCAACATGGCCGGTGTGAATGGGTCATTCTTTGGTATGTCTATGCACTATCCTCAGGGCTTATGTTTTTTTTTTTTTTTCAAGTGTCTATCTGCAGATTTAGATAGCATAGTGGTTACTGTGCCATCAGTATACGCTCCACGCGCATTGGATGGTTTCTCTAGTTCTGCGTTATCATCCTCGACTTCTCCTGCCACGTCTTCAACATCGGCTACAACGTTGTTGCAGCCCTCCCTACAGCTTGCACTACTCTTCGTTTCGTTATCCTGGCTGGCTCGGCGTTGCTGCTGGAATACCTGACACTGGCTTGCCTTCAATCGTCGACTCTGAATGCTTAGTGGACCTAACTCCGGCTTTATCGGGGACGCGGACGCTGAGACGCACGGCGTTCCACGGTATACACTGTATATTTTGTCTCGCATTCATCACTCAAATCATTGTACAACACATCACCACTCATCGCCCTGAATAAAAGATGTTTTACCTTTCATCAGCGATGTCAAAAACCTGTGTCTGCCCATGTCAAACGGGGTTTTTACACCCTTGATCATTCCCATCATTTCTCAAAACGTTGTCTTTTACATCGACTCTATATATCGCAATCTTTGCGTCCACCCCTCGAAAGTTTACATTCTGCAAAGAAGCTGATATGAGAGCGAGTACAGCATTCAAGTTATGATATACTCACTTGGTGACAAACGGTATGTTGGTTAGTACTCTAGTTGCAGATCTCGGGCATATATATTCTCGGCTTCATCAACCTCTCGCCTCGTCAACTCCTGGTGCTCGCGAGAAAGCAGCTGCTCTTCTACGCCCTCAGAACGTGCATCAAGTAGCTCCGAATCCCTGCGTAGGCCGATAAGCCCCTTCCCGAACTTGAATATCTTGCTGAAGAAACTCCGAGCGGAGCGCTGCTCCAGCTCCCCGCGGGCCTCGACTCGCGTGTCAGCGTCCCGCCTGAGCCCGATCACCCCCTTGCCAAATCTAAAGATCTTGCTGAAAAAGCTAGGTGCGCGCTCCACCAGCACCGGCTCAGCGCTGCGTGCGTAGAGGTATTCGTCATCCTCGCGATCGACGAGCTCCGAATCTGCGTCTATCCAGGACCGCGCCTCCATCGTCTGGGAGTCTCGGCGGAGTCCTATAAGACCCTTGCCAAATTTGAAGATCTTGCTGAAGAAGCTGGGGGAGCGCTCGAGGAGCGGGGAGTAGCGCTCGAAGATGGAGTCCTCAGAGAACACCTCTGGTTCGCGCGCGAGTAGGAGGGTGGTTTCAGAGCCGTCGCGGGAAGAGATGGCAGAGGTTTGTTTATCGGATGTCATGGGAAGGGCGGCTGCGGATGTGGCGAAGAGAAGCGCCACAAGGAGCAGTGGTTGGGTGAATTTCATTGTTTGTGGGGGTATGTGGTATGCAGCGTGATTTTGAGGAGGGAGTAAGGTAGGCTTAGGCGATCAACGCTCTGAGCAAGCAACGTTTCCAGACCAGCTGAGAAGTTGAGGGGATCAAAGCGTGCAAGTACCCAAACGCTTTTAAAGATTTCGAGCAACTAGGCTTTTCTTCATCATAGATGCTATCTATCTCGGAGTATCATGTTGTCATGCATAGAGTTGGCAGGGCGGTGTTTTCGGAGAGTGGGCGAGGGTGTTCATGGACGATCAAATGTTTTGATGGATTCAAGTTGCGCTATGGAGCAAGACGTACGGCAGGTTTTGCGGTGGTCTGGTCCGCAGGCCTAGGGATATAGCTTATAAATTTCTTGGGTTCAAATGCCGAGCGTTCTTCTCTCAGCGGGGAGATGCCCGGGTGTAGTTCCATGAGACTAATGGCTCGGACTTGAAGCCACCTCCGCCGATATAATGACCAGTCTGCTAGCAGGTTTCATAAATGACTGATTGAGGGAACTTTATTTCTTTCAATTCACATAAAGCGATATGCCTATCCGTTATAGTATACCTTGCAGTGACCAGATTAGCCTGAAGCTCACAAAGGCAGTTCCATATCGCCGAATGAGCCTAAATTGTTCATCACCATTTCTCTTTTGTAGCGCTCGCAGAAACGGTCGAAGGCCGGGCGGTTCGTCGTTTTGCTTGCAGCGATAGGAGGATCATCCCCGAAGAGGTCAAGCAAGTGATCATGAAACATCCAGATGGTCTCGATGGATTGTTCAGTGAGTGGTTTGCCGTCCTTCCGCATCACCGTAACCTAGATCATTATACTCAGCCTTCACATTGAGCCTATTTCTGAGGGACTCACCGTTCCGACCTGTTTTTGGTATCTATAAAAAATGAGTTATTTCAGCAAATATCAACGCAATGGACAAGTTGCAACGTGGTTACATTGGAGGTGCGAATCCAGTCTTCTTATCAATCATGAGATACGTAGCAATTTGGTTATCGAGTTTTGGATCGTCTTCTCTATCCATCCAAGTATCCCGGAGGTGACGATAGACGACAAGAGGAAGTTTGATAGCTTTAGATACTGATGCAATTTCTCCAAGTTGATGAATAGGATGGTCTGGCCTAATCTCAATGCTTCGAAAAGGCCCTCCGCCCACGCGATCTTGGTTGCACCTGATGACCATGCCGTGTACCAGCTCGGGAATACATTTCTGTTTATGGGTCACCCAATCTTCGTTTTGGCATTCCGTAGACTGAGGCCCATGATTAGATTGGGTGCATATATGCTTCGGGCACAAGTTCATTTAAACATACACAGTAATACGTTGAACGACAGCGAGAGCATCGTTTAGAAGCTTCACCCTTTTGGCACTTAGCACAGGCGGTGTTCGACATGTCTGACGCTCGCGGAGGTTCAAGTTGAAACTTGAGGAAGCCGCAGTAAATAGGGGTCAACATCGCGCGTCGCGCTATCCCGCGTGACCGTCGGACATCTTATTCACTGTTCCATCCTCGAATTAACCAGAATTGAAAAAAAAAATCGAGTATAATTTATTTTTGAGCCAATCCATAATCAAAGTTCCTGGAGGCAAACGAGCGTAGGCTGACACGACGGTGACTGACAGAGTTTGCCATCCACTCTAAACGGGGCCAGAGATATCGAGAGACCCTTGAGTGTCCCAGAGATGACCCGTAGAAGCGTACCCTCGGAAGGAGAAATCGGGAAGCGCCAAAGTCGTGAGGTTTGGATGACGAGGTCAGCTAGGTTGTTGATGCTACTATCGACCGAAAGGTGTGAAGGATTAGGAGACGGAGAAATTGCAATAGTGGAATCATGGAGCGGACAGTGCTAAGAGAAGATTAATCACGTTTTTTTTTTTTACTGTGGTAGACTCCGAGTCGGGAGGCACCCGTGAATACGATAATGTCTGAAGAAATGTTCATGGGTGAGTGGATGGTTTGTGTGTATGGGAAGGGATGGTACTAGGGGAACCACATCGGGGGTCCGGACCTGAGGATAGTTGTCGGCCAGAAGTCCAGCGGAATGGCGCAGTCAACTAATGCACTTATTTTGACCTGAATCAGTTCTCTGGTTAGGGCCATAGCTGGGAGAAAAATAATTATATTGGTCGTGGTGTACATGTTTTCTTTGCGATGAATGGCAGGGATTGGTGAAGTAGGTTATGCAGTGGTCCACCGCACGCAAGAGCGGCGCCGACGTACCAAGAGACGATAACAAACCAACCCTCCAATCCAGCCTATTCACAGGTCACTAAAAGGAAATTTAATGAGAGCGTTGCGAGCCTGAAAATTGAGAAAATGATCAGTAAGCCGATCATTGCAGAAGATGGAAAGGATGTAAGGTGGTTCAGGCTGCATCTAGTGCAGAAATTTTGAACTCACAACGCAACGAGCGTTCGCAGTCTAATTAAAATTTGTGTAATCATGATCGGGAGTGGAGATATAGAGGGATGGGAATGAGAATGGGGAGATGGCTTACCGTCCTTCATGTACAGTACTGGCGGAAAACGTTCGCGGTGAGATTCAAAATTTCAAAATTTCAAGTCCCAAATGTCGCGGCATGACCCGGCTGATAAATCACACAACTGTACAGGCGGTGGCGGCGGGCCATGTCAGGGCTAACGTCATTTTCCCCTGACCTCTCACTCCTGTGGAAATTCTTAGGCACATGTCTTAAATCCGTGGAAGTTACATCACTCTCAGCTGGAATCTAGACACTGCACACAGTCATTGATTTACGAAAATAAACAGTATTGGAGACTGGCTGCTGTAAGCGGGCTATTCTGTCTCTCATATGGGCACCACCGGGTTTCACGAGGCTGGGCATCGATTCGACGACGTACGTGCATCTGATCGGACGAACGTTCTGGCAGCGGCTAGAAGAATCTGAATATAAACCATTTCTCCTTTCAAAACTCGGACCCCACTCAATCAAAGCCCACCAACTGGCACCAAGTGCACAATGGCGACTACCGAGGACAACTCCCATGGCGAGGATACCACATTTAAAACGGACCCCTCGTACGGAATCGCATCCGTTGGTGAAATAGCAGGCATGGTGCTCTCCATGGTATTACATCTACGTACGTGCGCAGTCCCTTATCTTTCGTCCAATTTTAACGATTCACCGTAGCATTCGTTCTTTTCTGGACCTTGATTACATCACCTTATCACCCAAACAACAAACACAAGAGCTGGAAGCGGGTACTCGGAGACAAGGCGTTCCATTACCTCACAGGAAAGTTCAACGTGAGCCAGCTACAGTGGGCCTTGCCCGATACTGCCAATGTCTACAAGGCCTGGATGCAGAGCCACAAAATGCCATTGGTCGTTGACGAGCTCGGTCAGAACTCACGGCTATTGTGGGTCGGGGAGCGCAGGACAGACCGTGTTATTCTTTACTTCCACGGTTCGTTTATTTCGTCGTTTTATACCATCTATATCTAACTATGGTATAGGCGGGGCATATCTTTTATCAATGCAGGAATGTGCTGTTGATTTCTTGAAATATGTCCGTGATGAATTGAAGGCCAAAAACAAGGAAACTGGAGTGGCCATCCTCCAGTATAGTGAGTTATTTTCGCCGATAAATACCTTTGGCTGACATGGATTTTAATTAACCAGGCCTCGTTACCGCTGCGCCGTTCCCAACTCAGTTACACCAGGCCGTTTTGGCTGTACAACACCTTTTATCAATGGGCGTACAACCGCAAAACATTCAAATCACCGGCGACTCTGCTGGCGGGAATCTAGCCCTCGCACTGCTCTCGCACATCCTTCACCCCGCTCCGTCCATCCCCAAGCTCACTCTTCCCGCACCTTTCGCTGGTGTCTACCTCATGTCGCCATGGGTGTCGCTCTCCAGCCCCCCTGTTGGCTCACTTGTTACCAACGACCAAAGCGACATCATTGGTGTCGAGTGCCTGGCCTACTGGGGCGCTATCGTTCGTTATGGTGTATCTGCGGATCTCAAGCCGTACCTTGAGGCTCTGCGCGCGCCCGAGGGTTGGTTCAATGGCCTGGAAGGTGTGGTCCAGAACTTGCTCACGACGGCGGGCGGCGCGGAGTGCCTGAAGGATGACATCGTTGTTTTTGCCGATACGATTAGCAAGGCACATTCTGGTTCCAAGTTCGTGCTGCAGAAATATGGGGTACATAATGACCCGCATTTCGATTTCTTCACGAGGGAGAAAAAGAAGGGCGAGCTCACACCTATCATCGTATCGTTCTTTGCCGATGGATTCAACTAAGTTAGTTCTTCGCTTCTTCTATACATCTTGGAGAGGTAGATACGTTGGTTGTGAGTTGTAAGACTACGAACCTTTCTTCCATTACTTCTCTGTAACCATGCGACCTATTGATTTTTTCTCAATGAATAATGTTGTCAGACTAACACTGGACAGTTTGAACGTAGTCTACTTGTAAAATTATTGTCTTTATGGTAAGTATCAAAAATACTTGGGAACATGTTCCCTGTCCTTTCAAGGGACCTCCGACGCGACGCGTCTTACTTTGGTTCTTCCGAATTCCGATAAAGTGCATTCAGTTAACCCGGGTTCTTCTCTTGCTTTCCCTCCATCCACTTCAGCTTCAGAGCCTTTGGTGATATTTTCCGCACTTAAAAGCCCTGTGATCCCTTCTATAGCAGTAAATCCTCTTCGCTTTCCACTTCGTCACTAAACCTCTTCACTCGTGAGTCCATTTTAGCATCAACTTGTGATGTCCCAACCCTCAAACGTTCGATATAGGAATGGCCAATTCATCATTGACAGAAATTTCTAGGAGTCAATACGCTCTTCGCCGGAAGGAGTTGCTGTTATTGCTGAAGCAACTGCGTGCAACTGGGTAGGTGCCATGTGTCTACAATGTGGCGAATTGCCTAAGAAATCGTTCTCAGCTCGCAGGGGGAACTTGACTTACCAAGGATCACAGTAATAGGAAACCAGAGTGCCGGTACGCGATTTTTCTCTCCAAGTGCGAGTAAGTCCTGATGACAGGCCTATCTTTTCGCAGGCAAATCGAGTGTGGTAGAGGCTATCTCTGGGGTGCGTTGAAAGGAAGCTGCCACCAATCAATCTCACTGAAAACTTTCAGATTACTGTACCTCGCGATGCTGGAACTTGTACGCGTTGTCCAATGGAGTGTCGACTGTCCTCATCTACTAGAAGTTGGACATGCCAGATATCTATCAGACGAGAGTACGATGCCTCGGGGGACGTTCTAGATAAGGTTACAGAAACACCCTTCGGTTACATTATCACCGAAAAAAACCAAGTCGAACTGGCACTCCGCCGGGCTCAAGTTGCGGTTTTGAATCCTCATATCGACCCTGCCGACATCCTCAGAGCGTCCCCCGAGCAACTGAAACAGGCACCTTTTTTGTCCAATCAATCACTTCAGTTTTCCCGAGACACGATCTGTATCGACTTGGAAGGTCCCGAGCTCACTGACTTGGCCTTCATTGATCTTCCAGGTATATCCACAATCTACGTGTACTTTGCTTTACTAACGGTCGAGTAGGTTTGATCCAGAATGCAGAGTCGCAGACGATCAAGCTTGTTGAAGATATGGTGGTATCACACATTAAGGGCAACTGCCTTATTCTCGTCGCTTTACCCATGACTGGTGAGTCGTCGCCCAGATTGTTCTACATACCATAAAAACTCCTACTAGATGATATTGAGAACCAGAAGGCGCTGAGACTTGCTAGGCTGGAGGACCCAGACGGTCTACGGACAATTGGTACGTTTCGGTCGTCACGTCGTCGGAAATTTTGCTCAAGTTACTTAGGCGTCATGACCAAACCTGATATGCTCACTGCGGGCTCTGTCAAAGCTCGAGATATCTGGTTGGACATCATCGAGGGTCGCCGTCACCCTCTAGTCCACGGATACTACTGCACCCGGCAGCCGGACGATGTACAAAGGGAAGAAAACATAAGTTCGAGTGAGGCGCGGTCGGCTGAGGCTGCATTCTTTTCCACTACGCATCCATGGTCCACGTCGAAATACAAGGATCGTTTTGGAACAGATAATCTCACAGCCACGCTAAGCAAGCTTCTCATCGGAATCATCAATGAGACGTGTGTCAATCTTTCGCCTTTCTATGGCCGCTGCTTGACCCCCTTTCTTCCACAGGCTCCCACGCATCATGGCCGAGGCTGCGAGCAAGCTCGAGATCTGTACCTGGGAGCTGGCGGGCCTACCGGAGGAAATACAGGGTGATCCCGCGACGTACATGTTGAAGCTCCTAACTAGATTCTGCGATGACGTGCAGCGTGCCATTGCCAGTGGCGCTGAAGCGGGACAGTTGATCCATAAGAACCGGGACGCGTACGTCGCGTTCAAGTCTGCTATTCGCAAGTCTGCCCCGAACTTCATCCCTGCCGTGCTATACAACTTGGACTCGCCAGCCCCGAACAAGGATGGTGGTAACAACGGAGAGTCCGCACTTCGTGTTGATGAACTTACGAAAACGAAGCCATTCTACCTGAACGATATGCGTGAACATATCAAAAAGTTTGTCCAAATTCATGCAGATTTTCTTTTCTTGGTCTCAGCTAAATGATCATTGATGCATAGGTCGGTTACGCGGGAACTTCCAAATAACGTGCCCTTCTCAGCAAAGGAAGTACTTATCAAGCAATTCCAAACAAGTTGGGATTCTGCAATCGAAGTTTGCTTCACTGCTGTAAGGCAGCACACGGAGGCAATGCTAGAGCAGCGCATTAGGGATATTTTTCACCGCCACGAACATCTCGAAGGCCGCATTCGGTGTGTATGAAGTTCGCTTCTCGTCCACGTTCAGTATTTATATATTCTTTCCAGCGTCTTTGTTTCAGAAGTCACGCAGAAGCACTACGCCCGCTGTGCAGAGATCCTCAAACCTATTTTGCAGATTGAAGCAACACCATACACACAAAATACACACTATCTTACAGAGGCACAGGCAAAGTGGCTCGGGTTGTATAAGGAGGCGCGGTCAGCTAGCCGTAACGGTCAATCCGCGCCCAAGAAACGGAAAACCAGCAATCCTGCTCAACCAGCCCCGGCCCCAGCTCACACAAAGCCCACAGGTAAGTAATAACCTTGTATGTCCATCTATATAGATCACCCGAGTTAAATCGATAAACCAGGAGCTACTGCGAGCGCGCCAAACACATTCTCATGGCCTAACCAAGGACGTGCCTCGAGTCCCAATCCTTTTATCTTCGGCCCCTCGGCTGCAGCTGGAACCGGAGCTCCAGCACGAAAGCGCACTGCGGAAGAGGGCCCAGATGATGAGCGGGAGGAGCAGGTTAACCAGGCGCTCGCTGCGCTCTCAGCGTTGGGATACCATGGCCTGCGAGCCGAGGATTTGGCGCGACTTCATATGCCTGACGAGTACGAGTCAGAATTGCAGATCATGGCTGAGGTCCGGGGATACTTCCAAATCGCGTACAAGGCAAGCCTTTCTCGTCTGCCTTGCCTCTCTTATCTAACGTAGCTTTTCTGTGACACGATAGCGCATTATTGACAACGTCCCATCTTTGATTGATTTCATGTTTGTAAAAGCAATCGGGGAGGACATGCAGTCTTCGCTAATCTCAAAGCTTGCGCTTGGTACTGCGGACGCGACAGAGCGGTGCGCCGTGTACCTTGCGGAAAACCCGATGGTAGTTCTTAAAAGGAAGGAGTTGGCTGTACGCAAGCAACGCTTAGAGGAGGTAAAACATGCCTTGCAAACCTTCGGTCTGCAATCATGAAAAAAGGAGTATGACTGTGCCTGTTCACGCACTTCGGCCACAGTGCCTTGTTAGCAGACATACAGCTCCCTCGCGCTTGATCCTATTCCCTGAGTACCTTCTCTTATGGTATATACGTACGCGGATTTCTTGTAAAGGTATTTTTGACTCAAAGTAAGTAAGTTGAATTGACCAAGTCGTTGCTAGTACCAGTGGGGAATGACAATATCAAATTATTTCCTTTCTTGGAGTTACATGAATTGGATGAATATATTAGCAAGACCACACATCTGAATCTACGGAGCAATCAAGAGGCTTGCTACTACTCCCCACAATCCACCGCTTGGACTCGCCAACTGTTAACTGGACCTGTAATGACTACACCTCTTGACGAGATTTCCCAGGCACGTCGCAACTTGGAGATTCCGAGTCGAGAACTGACATCCAGAGTTTAGATTCGTGATTCTTTGCGTAATTCTTTTAGGAAAGGTGTTACTCGACCCCTAGCATGGCGCCGCCACCAACTCCTCCAGCTTGCACGAATGATGCAAGAAAACACAGATGCTTTTGTACAATCGTTGCACGCAGATCTCGGGAAGCCCAGGATGGAGTCTATCTTTGCTGAAATCGCCGCCATTTACGACCGGGCAATCATCTGCGCGCAGAAGCTGGAGGAGTGGACGAAGCCTGAGGCTGTCGATGTACCAGATTGGCAAAAGTCTTGGTCTCCGACTATCCATAGGGCCGCCAAGGGCACCGTACTCATCATCTCGTAAGATCGCACTTGGATCGGTTGATTGTGACCTCATCATTGTTCGCAGACCATGGAATTACCCGTTGATCTTGACGCTGCAACCTTTATATGGGGCAATCTCTGCAGGTTGTTGTGCTGTGATCAAGCCTTCCGAGATAGCTGCAAATTATGCCGCGCTCCTTGCGCGTCTGCTACCGCAATATCTTGATCAGTCTGCCTATCAAGTCGTCCTTGGTGGCGTTCCAGAGATCACAAAACTGTTGGAACTAAAATGTACGTCCACAAGTCATACGAACTAGTCCGTGTTTAATCTTCCAACAGGGGATCACAGTACGTTTTCAGCACTACCTCTTTAATGAAAGTCCTCATGGCCTTGAAGTTTTTTATACCGGGAATGGACGTGTGGCTCGAATCATCGCTGCTGCTGCTGCGAAGCACCTGACACCGCTTACTCTGGAGTTAGGCGGTAAATCTCCCGTGATCATCGACGGCACATTTGATATTGGCCTTGCGGCTAAACGGCTGCTATGGGGCAAGATTAACAACGCAGGTCAGGTAATGTCATTGGATAGATTATCATGTTTTCTGTGTTTGAGCATTTCGCTTATTCGATAGATCTGCATTGCTCCTGACTTCGTGCTCGTGCTCCGTGACAGGCAAGAAGAACTCGTGAATGCCTTGAAAGCAGCGTATGATACATTCTATCCCGAAGGCGCTCTCAACTCTATCTCATTTGGCCGGATTATTTCCGATTTGCACTTCAATCGCCTCAAAGGCCTTCTAGAGCGCACTAAGGGTGATGTCGCCTTCGGTGGAAAGACCAATGAAAAACGTGGGTTTGAGCCAACTGTAGTGAGCAACGTGACCGAAGGCGATTCGCTGCTCGAAGAGTAGGTGCCGTTTTATTTAAATGTTCATCAAACGCTTATATTTTTAATTTAGGGAAATATTTGGACCGATCTTGCCTCTGGTTCCTGTGGATAGTATTGAAGACGCAATCGAGTTTGTTAATGCTCGGCAAGAATTTTTCACATAATTCTTTCATCATGCAGACGCTAAGGTTTCTTCACATAGTGATCATGCGCTGGTCCTGTATGTATTCACAGAAGACCCTGGCTTGAAGAAATCCAGTGAGTTTTCAACTTATTTCAGTTCTTTACCGTTTTAAAAGGGCTCTAGTTATTGAGGGGACCATGAGCGGTAACCTGGTCTTCAATGACACCTTCCAACAGCTGGCAGGTTTGTCTTTGTATAATTTATCTCGAGTCAACGTGTCTTTATCTGATTGATAGTGAACGAGCTGCCGTTTGGGGGTGTTGGCGAATCCGGATGTACGTATATTTCTGCCGTAAATCTAAGAAGTTTCACCACCAATAATATTTAATCTTTCATAGATGGACGTCAAGTTCTCAAGTATAGTTACGAGAATTTCATCTACGAGCGCGCCACAATCGACGTTCCAAAGGCGTAAGTCCTCGATAAATGCACTTTTCTTCACCTTCTTATTACTCCGTAGCGTTGAACCAATGCTGGAGGTCCGCTACCCACCTTACAATGAAGAAAAGCTCGCTTTCATGTCGGCACCACTGGCTACTAAAATCCCCTTGTCGTTGGTGAATGAAAATTAATGTGATAGGCTAGGACGGTCATTTTATATGATATACAACATATGGCATGTGGCTATGATACATCTGGATTTTCTGGTGCTTAATGAACGGCGCTGGTATCGACTTCGAGACTGAGCGCTGAGCTATAAAAGAGGTTCTATGTGTTAAGGTAAGGAAGAAGGGTGTATATCGACCGTTGACTTACCGGGCTAGTTACTTCCAAGACAATGAGAACGGTGATAACATGACAGCCATTTTGCCCCAAAACCCGAATATCGGGAAGGCACCACCAAGCTTAGCTTCCAAAACGGCGTTATCGGGTGTGGTAGCTTTCCAGTGCCTAACCTGCTCTTCGTTGTGTGCTTGGAGGTCCTGGATGTCAGCTGATACCTTCTCGGTCCTCTGTGTTTCGTTCATTCGCTCCTCCAACTTGCGTAATGCCTCCATGTACCCCGAAGCCAAGTTCTCTGAATCAGCTTGAATACGCTTGACCTCCTCTTGGAGCTTTTCGCGATCTTGTGCGAGCTCCTGGCGCGCTTGCTCGTCACGCAAATAGCTAGCCTCCTTCATCTCCTCTATTATCGCCTGTATGTCCTTCCGGTGCTGCGTGATCAGTTCCATGAGATCCCGATCAAGCTCCCTCCCCGCTGATGTTTGAGATATATCCATACCACTGTCTAGCTCCTGCTGTATCTGGAGCGCCTGTGGTACCTGGTTGAAAAAAGATCGAATGATGTTATGGGCGGACTCTAGCGTGTGGTCGTGGCGCACGAGTTTCGCGCCTTTGTCAAGGACTGGCTTGAAGAACATATCCTTGGATGCGAGTTCCTTCTCCCTCGCCTCTCCAATATGTAGATCGACACCAGCCCACATGTTTGTGACGATTGCGACGTTTTCGAGTGTTTTGTCACCGCATAAATTGCGGAACATCTTGAAATTGCGCGAAGAAATACCACCCATCCGATTATCAAGGATACGGTGCATATAGATAACGCCAGAGAGCATCTTTCCATGCTTATACCTGCAGGCATGCGTCAGTAGCAGAAGGGCGTGATTAATTGAAGGAGTGCATGCGTGAAAGAGAGGTATGCAGCGATCATGGCCAAGACGTCCGTGTCTTTAATTGTGGTGTCGTCAAAGCCCGGTGTGTCGATCAGGGTGACTTTGCGACCATCGAGGTGGAAGGGTAACGTCGCTTGGACAGAAGTGGTACATGATTCCAAACCTTCGCCAACTGGAAAGCTCGAACCACTGACGAGGTTGATGAACTTTATCCATAGCGTTAATTAGCATCAAAGGTACCAGAAGACAATAAATTTCTGACCGATGATTTTCCGGTACCCGTTGGCCCCATAATACTTTACGCTGTACGTGAGGAAGAGAGTATAGAGACGTAAAGAATCACCCACGCAATCATGACCTCGTCAGGGAAAGCTCCCTATAAAAGAGCTTAACACTATAGTGAATGAAAAATAGTATAGAGTAACATACCGCACATCCCGAGACAGATGACTCCATCTGCGTAAGGAAAATTTTCAAGCTGACTGGGGAGGTCAATGGCCAGCTCGAAAATGCCTGTAGCATTTAAAGCGATTTGCTGAAAGCCACGCCTCGAGTTATTTGTGTCTGGGAAACTCTCGAATTTAGACCTGTGCGGCGGTGGTAGTAGTCGGGTGGGAGAGATAAAATGAATGCCGAAATAGCAAGACATTCGATCAGATACGCATGGAGACCTTCCAGATACCACGCCTCATAGAAGTCACTTCTTTACAGTGAGATGAGCAATATGTAGTAGTAGTAGTCAGTGCGAAAGGGTTTCAACAATCCTCATATTCAAAAAGATCCTCTCGGAGTCTTGGGAGAAAGACTGACAGGTTTAAATGCTCGTTTCAGTTTTTTTTTGGTTTTGAGATTTTGCGGTAGGTCTTTCGAAGGATAAAACTTGTGAAAACTTGGGCCATAATTTCTCAAGTGAATATGCCTCTTGAAACAATTTTCCAATTTTCCGAAGGCCAAATTAACAACATGTGCGATAACACAAGAAATCAAGGAGAAAATAGGGGGATGAGAACTATGCTAAATCTGGAGATTTTAGAAATCGAAGAGTGGTGTAAAGTTTCACAATAGTGTTCACCTGACTATCACCTCGTGCAGAACGAAATATTCCAATGCTGTATTCACAGAACGTCCGTGTTAGGCCTTTGACCAGAGTCACTCGGATATTCTAAAGGTCGTCACAAAATAATTGTGGACAGTGCTAGAAGATGTGGTGGCGGTGGTGTGAGGCCAAAGTCCCAAATTGGCATTCACTGACGTTTGGCGCGTGTCGGCAACACATCAAAACCGCACGCATGCGCGCAAGTATCCAAGAAAATTTAGACTCATGTCGTGGTCTTTTAGAATTTGATATTCATTACAATTCAGATACGATAACACGAGGGAGGAATACCCCATGAGTTGTTCTGATACACTTTACAGTAGGTATAGGTATTGGGTTTATACGTGATTTTCTCCTTCACTCCTAAACGTTCTAACGCGTTACGGACTCTTTTGACATCTGAATAATTGGTATAGTCTTCGGTGAATACGCATATAACGTGTCGT
This sequence comes from Sphagnurus paluster, assembly GCA_018282025.1. Taxonomy (NCBI): domain Eukaryota; kingdom Fungi; phylum Basidiomycota; class Agaricomycetes; order Agaricales; family Lyophyllaceae; genus Sphagnurus; species Sphagnurus paluster. The sequence continues at coordinate 18,393 of JABCKI010005981.1, forward strand.
GGTTCAGCGTCGTCGTAGGGGGAAACTTTCGCCGCGGAACCCATTGTTCCAGCAAGCGTGGACATCGCAATTCGGGACCACAAAGCATCGATGCCATCTCTAGGGCGGAATATCAACCATTTCCCACCTAAAACACCAAATTTAACACCTAAATGATCGACATCTCTGGCCGTGACTTTTTTCGTGGCACACAGGTCGTCCCATGCGCGAATGAGGGCAGGTATATCGGGTGGGGGTTTTGATGGACATTTAGGGTTCGAAATGTAGATCCAGGCAATCTGTGATATTAGAGAGGAAGATGGAGGCCAGGCTTTGAGATAATTCTGAATCGTTCCATGCTCCTCACGGGAAAAGTCAATCCAAGGGAGAGAAGTCTCCCTGTCAAGGATTTCTCTGGCCCGCGAATCCGATGGGCTCACAAGTTCTGGGCTTTCTCTGCAACCAGAATATTAGAGCACGTCGGGGTAAGCCTCGGGACAATCGATTCACCTTGTCGCGATCGCCTCCTCTGGCTCCGGAGGAGCCGTGACTGGTCCCCCCCCCATCGATTAGATTACTTTCGGAGCCATTGTCAATTTTTGTCGGTGAGACTGTAGGGATCTGCGGGTCTAAGCCTGAGCGTATGCTGCAGGCACGATTGCGATCGGTGAATGCGTTGGGGCTTGAAAGGTCCATGCTGCTTGCAGAGCAGAGAGCTGTGCTACGAGAACGATAGACATTAGTCTTACATAATAAGAAGGTAAGTGGAGGTGCCGCACTTTGGTGCACATGTACATACCACCTGATGTATCCCTCCGCCAATCATACTTTCCTTAAATTACGGACGAGGCATTCAAACGCACACCAGCTGACCATGTCGCGATTCAGAATACCCTCCAGCGTAAAAAAATATGTTTTCTACAATCCAAGTCATTCTCCAGTCATTTCAAGCTACTGACCGGCGTGACCGTTCCAAATTTAAATTCACTACCGCGGTACTCAACTTTTCAATCAGAGAATGCTCTACCTACCAAACACGGCGGTAGTTCATGTCACTCGGATGAATTTCGCACACACCAATATGTTGGGTTCAATTATAATTGTCTGTTACTTATACACCATCATAGTACATATTACAGACGAACTGGGTAATGACAAATTGCGAACCTTACTCTATTTCTCAGGAATGCGAAATCAGCATCTATCTCCGTCTGGGCTTGAACCTGAAATTGGGCTTGAACATTAAATCGAAGTGCACGAAAAAGCGCCGGTTGTTGCAAGAGCCTATACATGCGGGTATGCAAGCGGATTTCGAGGGGCTATGCTGTATCATCGAGAGGTGATTGAATGATCAATATAGAACATGTAAATGGAATATATACCCACCTCAGACATTCCAAGTCACCCTTGCAGAAATCTGGGCGTCGGGTTGATCATAAAATATTGGCGAAAACCCAACAGATAAAATTCTCGTACCACTTCGCTTGTCATTTGCCACTCTCTTATCTATTTGTGTTCTCGTCCTGTTGTGAAGTTAAAAACTAAATAGAGGGGTGTGAAAGACCTGATCTTCTTACCATTTGATCAGTCAGTGGCCCGTCTCTTTCCCTTGCTCCTTCTACTCGGCTTTCGAATCTGCTTTTGCGTTTCTTGTACGTTCACCTCCTGCGCTTCCTGCTCCACCATCATGTCCACCAGGATTTTTGACACCAGGCGTCCTGTGAGGCCCAAAAGCGTGCCTACGATGCACGCGACACCAAAGAACACATACACGGGATAGAATGCGTCGAGGAGATATAGCGCGATATGACGTGGCCCGCGAAACAATACATCTATAACGATGTCGAGAAAAACAATGAATGGCGCCAAAAGATAAACGAGTATCGGCAAGGGCGAAAAACGTGCGACAGAGCTTGAGATTATCGAGAAAAGAAAGGCGCCAAAACGTGCGAGGGCTGAGAGAACTGAGATAGATATTGATGCGCCTGAGAGAACGTAGGGAATGATGCGTTCTAATGGTGACGCTTCGGTCGAGGCCATCATTCAGCAAAGCTAGAAACTGTAGGTCGCAGAGAACTCAGCACTTTGGTTCAACGTTCAACGTTTTCAACAGTGATACAGGTACGTGGATCACGAGGTAGACATGTGACTACAACACGTCACGAGCAATTCGCCATAAACTTCAACTTAGACTGGGGCGAGGCAATCCCTGCCAGTTTAAACTCCGACCTTCGCAGAACTGAATGGTCGCAAAATGTGTAGCTTTATGT